>VUYV01000040.1:1825354-1845026 GCA_008711295.1 Anarhynchus alexandrinus
GGAGAGAAATAGTATATTAAAAAAAAAAAAAGGAAAGCTACAAGCCCCATTAACATTTTTTTCCAGTGACTGAGTAACATGTTAAGATAGACTAGCTCTCTTTTTCTGTTGTAGACCTTGCCTTCCTCTATACCTGATAGAGTTAGTTGCCATACATGCTAGGCATTACTGATTGCTTCTTTTTGTAAGGCAAATCTTTTAGAAGTACAAAGCCTTCAGAATTCTGTTCTCAGCCTTGGAAAGATCACCCAGTTGCCACGACAAAGTCCTTAAACATTTGAAGCCTCTATTATCATCCTGAATGTTAACTCTTTCTCTCAGTTTCCTTTCTGTTTTAACCACCCCTTTTCACTGAAATGCACACTTTCTGTTAAGCCAATATCACACTCATCTCAGCCTCAAGAGAACAGCCTATCTACTTCCTTTAAGTGTCATTTAACTATTTTATGTTCATATATGTTAAATATTAGAATATTCCTAAATTAAACAAGCAAACAAACAAAACCATCCTCCCCCCAGAACCTTATAAAGAGTAGATACAAAATTTCATTCTCCCTTTCCAATCAGTTGTCATAAAAATATTTGCTTAGTATCTGAACTTTTGCCTTCTTTGCTTCACAATGGTTTGCTTTCAGAAGGAGGAATACAGAATGTTGCCACCAAGGATATCCTACGGTAAGGTGGTTGTCACACTTTCTTAGGATATAAAAAAGGTTTTCAAGCTCCTTTAGATTAAAGCAGATGAACAACCAGCTGACTTCCTAGGCAATATCTACTGCTAGGTTAGTATGCAAAATTCCTGTGCTTTTCTCCACATAATATGGCATATGAGTATGTGAAGTTATGTTCATAGGAAAATTCCAAGACAACCTGGCAGATGCCTTTTGAAGTTAAGTACTAGTGTCAGTAAATCCTAGAAGGAGCTTACCTACTTGTTTAGATTTTTCCTAGAGGCATAAATGAGTTTCTGTTCATAAACCTTAAATTAGGCAAGAGTTAGGTGTCCTGTATCCAATGCTAGATGGGAAAGAGTGAGCCAGCATATCTAGGAGTGATTCTTTTAGGTATCAGATGAATAAAACAAAGGATAAACATGACTTGCTTAATACATTGGGGAGTATTAAACAATTTTCTGGAAGTGTTATCAAGGTCAGAATACTGGTTTCTCAGAGAAGAAGAACATTTTAAGATAAAATTTTCACAAATTAAGTCTCTCAGGCTCCCTCCAGGATATAAACCTACAAAAATGTAGTGCAGGACAGCAACTAGCCAGTTGGCTCCTTATATCAAATACTACTAATTTTTGCAGTGAGTATCTTCAAGGCACTCTAAACATGTCTTGCAGTCACCAGATGTCTCTTTTTCTTAAGCTTGTATGTGTCCTTGATGATAGGAATTCACAATCCCATACCAAAAATTTAAAGACCTACCCAGTACCTATTTTACAGCAAACAGAATTCATCCTCATTATAGTTAAAAGAGAGTTAGCAAGCAATCCAGAACCGCAAGACAATAAATGGACTTCAGAGAGCCCAAAAATCATGCTGATCTTTGATGCAGGCTCTCTAGACCAATACCTTTGCTGAACTAAAAAGGAATACTTATGATTAATTCAGTTCAGTTAACTATACTAGCTGAAGGATAGCTTTCATTATTTAATCAGTTCCCCTCCATGTATACTCCCTGATCAGCCATTTAGTCATGATTATAGAGGAAATTCTTTGAATGTCATTATCTGCAACCCATATAGTATGCTTCAGTTTAACTACCCCACCTATCCAAGAACTTGTTTTATTTTCTAAAGAGAGAAGTTCTTTGAAGTGAGGAACAGGAGGGAGTTAAGAGTGAAACAGTTGTTTCACAAAGCATGAAAAAGGAAAATTAATCAATAGGTGTGACTGTTAAAGTCTGCATTTCGCACTTTTGGTTTATGTTTAAAAGAAAAATGTAATCAAGTGAGGGGTTTTTTAGATTTAAAAAGAGACCGTATGTTTATACAGACAGTAGTCACACAGGCAAAAAGGCTGTTTCTGGAACAGAATGAAAACTAGTAGACTTACTAGGATAGCATTGTGCTGTGTTAGCAAGTCTTGCCAGTTTAGCATGGGTATGTGACTTCAGAAACAGAGAAGTGTCTTACCTTGAAGGCTTGGAATAGTGCTGGAGTTAACACATAATCAAGGACAATTCAGAAATGTTTGCTGTTATTGCAACACGAATTATTATTTCTTTTTTTTTTTCTTTTTTTTTTTTATTTGCTGTCTTAAATTTAGGTTTCCAAGTCTAAGTTAGCTCTGTATTCTCCCATTATAATCAGAAGAGAGCAGACTGTCATAAGTCACTTCCTCACATTAAATTTATCTCTGGTTGGGATGAACTGCCATCTCAGAAGAGCTTTCTCTCTTCATTGTTTGTATATATATAACAAGTTTAACATAAGCACTTTTTTGCTATCCTAGCTGCCTTAGGGAACTCTCCTGGCCTCCAGCTGCCTCTCCAGAAGATGGATCTTATGCAAACTGTGTCATATCTGTCATCACCAGTATTCTAACTGGCCTCCAAATCTCCATTTTCAGACATCCTAGGGCATCTAAAAGGGACAGCTGGAGGAAGGCAGGATGTGCTTTGGTACCTGAAATAGCACTAGAGGTCTGAGTTTTGTTACCCTGTAGCTTGAAATATGGTATTGGCACTGCTAGTAACAGGGCACATGCTTTGTACAAAGCCTCAGGACTCAGGCTTGTCAGACCTGCTCTGTCTGATCTTTTCTCGACCTGCCTGTAGCTTTGTTTGACTTGGTTTATCTGTGACAGTAATTTTTCTAATTGACCAGACAATTTGGTTTGCTTTTGCATATCCTATAATCTGTGCCACCAACATTTTATGACACTAACCTAATGATAGCACAGAGAAATAGAGGCCCAGTACTACAGCAGAGGCCTTCAGAAGTGGGGACACAGGATGTGTCTCAGAGGAGAACAGCTATGGCATGGTAAGGGATGGGATATAGGCTAACACCGGAGGCCCCACAACTGTAAACCATGGGCATTTATTGAGGCTTTTTCTCTGTAGCGCTATTCTTTCTTTCTCTGTAACAATTGGATCTGAACTAATAATGATTCTTGGATTACACTGTTAAGATTTCAATTATACTAACACTAAATTATTGATTGTATATATAAGGTGATTCCTTCTTGCCCATAAACAAGATTTTGATTGTTAACAGTTTGCACAGTCAAATTCTCTTCTTGTTGACAAATCGAGACTAGATGCCTGACTTTAGATGGTAACCCTTAGGTAAAACAGATTTTTTCCTGTGCATCTTGATTCACAGATATCTACATTGGTCTAAGACATGGGCCTGCAAATGTGACAAGTGTGAATTAAGCAAGGCCACAGATTTCAACAGCAGCAGCTGGAAGCCACAAGAATTTCTAAGCCTTCATTAATGGCCCTATAAACTTATGTTTACATGACTGAAACCAGCCCACCTGGTATTCATTGTGATAACCAGGTTAAACAAACTTTGGTAAAGTTTAAAGATGAACAAAGCACCACCCAGTTAGTACACAAAAAAACCTTTTTTTTTTCCCCAACATTTTCTATTATAATAAAATTCTCAAATTCCTGGAGCTAAGCCAGACTTTAAATTAATGTAACATTTCCTACAGCTACTCTAATTTTTCTTTGTGCCCTGAATCTTTGAAGGACAACATCTGTATACATCCAGTTTCATAGATCGCAAACTTCAGGTATGATGAGGATAAACTCAGCTTTGAAAATGAATTTTTAAAGTTTTTAATATCCACACCATGCTATAAATCAATGGTTCCTTATTATTCTAGTACACTCATATATCTTGATGATAACTTCTAGATAGACACAGACACAGAGAGAGTATCTTGCTAACAGCATAAAAAAAATTTGAAAAACAAACACATACACCCCCCAACCAGTTAATGAAAGAACATAATTCTCTAGCAAACTGTGGCACACTGAGGGTGTAGTTTACAAGAATATCTGCTGAAATCAGTATAACTTTTTAAATGTCAGTTATGTTATCTGACTAAGCATATGGCATACTTTTAAGACAGTGTCTTGGGCACAACTTTGTAAATTTAAAATGCTATTTTATTCAGTCTGAGAGACTTAATCAGTGTTAAACTAGGATTCAGTTGCTTAAATCTCTGATTGCTGTGTTTACATTTGTATAAGGGCTGAGAATTAGCTTCAAATACTCAAAATTACTGTGCCTGTATGATTTCTTTTACTTTTTATGTTAAGATTTTCTAAGGAGACAGGCTCACAGCTTTGCGAACTTCATTAGGATTTGTTCATCTAGGTCTGTTCAACTCCATTTTCCATCTTGTTATTACAACATTCTTGAAAATAGAATCTCACTAGATATATGGAAAACAATGCAAATGTATTATAAAAATTTGATGTTTTAGTTATATTTGACCATCCATATTGTAGACACTGACAGCTAAGCCAGTCTGTGTGCCCTTTCTGATTAGTGGAGAAAAAAGGCACTTTTAGGGAGCAGCTAATCTGACCAATTTTAGACATTTCATTTGTGGTGAAATGAATCATACCTGGAAGTGTCTATTTCTCTCAATTGACTGTGAATGGAGCCTATCATGATTAGCTCAGGCATAGACAACCCCTAAAAATCTATTTTTTTTCCTTTTAATCAGATCAATGTCACCCTTTTACATTCTTTGATCATTCTGTTCCAATACTGCATTATTCCGTACTTATTTCTTTCTTGAATGACTAATTCATCTTACTTAAATGTTTCTCTCAACTGAAATACTGTTAGCACAAAGATAAACTTTAATTTTAGCTTTGTCTGTGATTGCTTACATATAGTTAGTTTATTTAATTATTTATTGTAGTTAATGTTTTAGGGAAAGAGTGATGAAAGATCTAGAAGAAAGTCAGTATTTATTTCCAATGTTTGGAGAGCCATAAACTACACAATTACTGCATGCTGACTTTTAAAGTTATGAAATAAGCTTTATTTCAAATATAAGTAATATTTTTTTTTCTGAAAATTAGAATCATAGAATCATAGAATGGTTTAGGTTGGAAAGGACCTTGAAGATCATCGAATTCCAACCCCCCTGCCACAGGCAGGGACACCTCCCACTAGACCAGGTTGCCCAAGGTCACATCCAGCCTGGCCTTGAACACCTCCAGGGATGGGGCCTCAACAACGAAAGGAGGAACAGCCTTACCACCCTTAAAGTGAAAACCTCCTTCCTAATGTTCAATCTAAACCTGCCCTCTTCTAGTTTAAAGCCATTCCCCCTCATCCTATCACTACATACCCTAGTAAAAAGTCCTTCCCCAGCTCTCCTGTAGGCCCCCTTGAGGTACTGAAAGGCCGCAATAAGATCTCCCCGGAGCCTTCTCTTCTCCAGGCTGAACAGCCCCAACTCCTTCAGCCTCTCCTCATAGGAGAGGTGCTCCAGCCCTCGGATCATCCTCGTGGCTCTCCTCTGGACATGCTCCAGCAGGTCCATGTCCTTCTTATGTTGGGGACTATGGAGCTGGACGCAGTACTCCAGGTGGGGTCTCATGAGAGTGGAACAGAGGGGCAGAATCACCTCCTTTGACCTGCTGGCCACACTTCTTTTGATGCAGCCCAGGATATGGTTCTGTCTTAATCTTTCACCTTGAAATTCAGGAGGGTATTCTCAGTCTTGTTACAGAAAACTTATGTTTCGGATACAGTGAATATGTTTAAGAAAACTATTTTAAAAATTCACTGTCTGAGGTTATTCTCCAACATTTCCTCAAAATTATTATTCTCCAAAAGTACCTTGTAGCAATATCTGTAATCAATCATGGGTGAATTTTTACAGGTTTCTAAAATTCAGTTTGCGTGACTTAAAATGTATTCAAGTAAAATTAATAATAAACCTGGTAAAGAGAGAAATGCAATAGTAGGATCTGTAGAATTGCAGCTAAAAACCTAATACCACAAAGAATGTGAATTCTGAGACTCTTAAATAAAGCACTTGAAACTGAAGAAGGTAGGCTGCAAAAAATCTTGAGAAAATATATTGTATGATTTTTTTGACAGTAGATAGAAATAGGAATTATAGAAGGATATAAAAAGTTATATGTAATAAGTGTGACTATGTGTGTATGTATAACACCAGCTTGCGTGCATACACACACATGTATATAGACGTACATAAATACATATATATTTGTATATAAATGCACATATATATAAGTACATATATATATGCATATATATGTGCATGTGTAAGTATTCATGGATGAAAAGGTTAAGATATACCACATACTTCATGTCATGTTTTGCACATGACATATGTCTATAAATCATAAATCAGAGAATCACAGAATGATAGGTGTTGAAAGGGACCTCTGGAGATCATCTAGTCCAACCCCCCTGCCAGAGCAGGGTCACCTGCAACAGATTGCACAGGATGGCATCCAGGCAGGTTTTCAATATCTTCAGAGTCAAGAGACTCCACAACCTCTTTGGGCAGCCTGTTCCAGTGCTCTGCCACCCTCAAAGGAAAGAAGTTCCTCCTCATGTTTAGATGGAGCTGCCTAAGTTCAAGTTTGTGCCCATTCCCTCTTGTCCTGTCACTGGCCACCACTGAAAAAAGACTGTTCCCATCCCCCTGGCACCCTCCCTTTAAGTATTTATAAGCATTAATATGATCCCCCCTTCATTCTTCTCTTCTCTGGACTAAAATGACGCAAGTCCCTCAGCCTTTCCTCATAAGAAAGATGCTTCAGTCTCCTAATCATCTTTGTAGCCCTTTGCTGGACCCTCTCCATCAGTTCCCTCTCCTTCTTGAAGTGGGGAGCCCAGACCTGGACACAGTACTCCAGATGCCGCCTCACCGGGGCAGAGTAGAGGGGGAGGATGACCTCCCTCGACCTGCTGGCCACACTCTATTTGATGCACCCCAGACGACCATTGGCCTTCTTGGCCACTAGGACATATTGCTGGCTCATGGTCATCCTGTTGTCCACGAGGACTCCCAGGTCCTTCTCCACAGAGCTGCTCTCCAGCAATTCAACCACTAACCTGTACCAATGCATGGGGTTATTCCTCCCCAGATGCAGTACCCTACACTTGCCTTTGTTGAATTTCATTAGGTTCCTCTCCACCCAACTCTCCAGCCTGTCCAGGTCTCACTGAATGGTGGCATAGCCATAGTTTCTTGAAACTGGGCTTCTTCTGTAAGTATTTCAGATAAAACAAAGAAACGTACAATAAAAAATAATACCTTGGAGCTGTTATGCCCCAAATCTAGTATCATGGGCAAACAGGAAGTACATGTTACATCTTTGTAAATATATATGTATAAATGTAAAACTAAAGATTTATTATATATAAAGAGTCCAGCGCAGGGCAACTAAGATGATTGAGGGACTGGAGCATCTCCCTTATGAGGAAAGGCTGAGAGACCTGGCACTCTTTAGCCTGGAGAAGAGAAGGCTGAGGGGAGACCTTATTACTGTGTACAAGTATCTAAAGGGTGGGTTGAAGGAGGATGGAGCCAGACTCTTTTCAGTGGTTCCCAGTGACAGGACGAGGGGCAAGAGGCACAAGTTGGAACATAGGAAGTTCCATTCAGATACAAGAAAAGACTTCTTTACGGTGAGGTTGCCAGAGCACTGGAACAGTCTGCCCAGGGAGGTTGTGGAGTCCCCTTCTCTGGAGATTTTCAAGACCCACCTGGATGCAGTCCTGAGTAATGTGCTCTAGGCAATCCTGCTTTGGCAGGGGAGTTGGACTAGATGATCTCTGGAGGTCCCTTCCAACTCTGAAAATTCTGTGATTCTGTGATTCCGTGATTCCATGATTATTAGTATCATTTGAATCTAATATTTGATAACAATCTCCAGTGTCAGGCTGATCTTGGTTTTTGAATCTTAATGGCAGTGGAGGAAACACTGAAAGTCTTACTCATTCTTCCATGACTATTTTCTTTGTTCTTTGATGAAGCCACATCATATGTGGAGAAGTATCAATTACATGATAGTAATCTTGAACATTTAAATATGAACAAGATTTCATATCCTTCTAAGGCTTAGATCTTTTAACAGTAGATATGATCCAATTTTTTTAAGCTTTTCCTCACACATAAGTCCTCTTACTCATTTTTTACTGTCACCTACTGTTAGAGGCACTGAAGATATGCCCTGCCCAATCATACATTGTGTGATCTAATGATAGTAATTTTTAAAGTGCTTTTCATTATATTTCTTTAAAGAAGATAAAATCAAAGAATCCTATCCTGTAGCCTACACTCAAGTGTGAATTGATTTAACAGAGACTGAAATGCTAAGGAAAATGCCGATAACTGTAAGACTTGCATTGTTCAGATGCTTACAGTTGGGTATTCTGATCTTGTGCTAATCTGGAATCAAAACTATCTCCAACGACATCATTTCCAGAAGTACCATCTTTTAAATTAACTTTTCTAGCAATAAAATCTCTGTCATTACTCTTATTTGTAGAATGTGAAAGTTATAGATAGCAATAATCTTCAGTTAATGATGATCAGGGATACTCAGTTAACCCAGCATCCTGTTAGATCTGGCAAGGTAGAAGTATATCAACCACCACACATTCTTCTTTGAAAATGTTGCATTCAGCTGCTGCAAAGAGATTGATGATATCTTGAAAGAGACCAGGATCTTAGAGAAGACAAGATAGCTTGGACAGGACAACTTCATAGTTGTAACAGGGAATTGCAGGAGGTCTCTTTTTTTTCCAAGCAGGGAACAGAAAATGTGTGTCAAAATAAGAAAACCCTGTGTCTTCTCTGCTTCTAAAGGAATAATAATTAAAATAATAATTATTCTGATCAAATCCTGACAGACTTCAAGAAAGGAGTTATTGATTCTGTTTGTTTTTCGTAGAACATGCTTCAAATAAGAAAAACTGGGGAAAAAAGGGAAAGCAAAGAAGGAAGAAAGTTGCAGGAGATGCAGAAAGAAGAAAATCATGCTAATTTCACCCTGTTTCCTGCAGTGTTTTATTTTTCTGCATCTAGTCATCCAGCAGGATGAGCACAGGAACTCCTAGACTTCAAGTGCTATTTGTATATTCTTTCACCACTGCGTAGGAGGGCGCATGTCAATTACTCCATGGAAGGGGCACTTAACAAACAAATTTAACATAATTTCTAGCATTTATGATTTAAGAATTAGTCACCGACTAAATATAAGAACTGCTAACTGTATGTTTATTTTGTATAATTATTCAGTATGGCAAACCCCTATTGCTTGATGTTGTAATATAACTATTACAAATAAGAAAATTGGTACAAATTAATGGTAAGAAAGTTCAGGAAATTAACTGAAATCCAATCTCCTAAATATTTATGGTGATAACTTTTTTCTTTTTTGCATAAATGTTTTTATTTTTAGAGATAAATACAATCTCATTCTATATCCACAGCTTGCCTTAGTGACTAAGAAACTTCTAATTCAGGAGCAAGAAGAACCATGGCTAGAAGAACCCATTCTAACCTCTGGTCATGTAACATTTTTTGGTGGTGGTTGATAAGAGATGTGTTGAAATGACCCACCAAAGCTGTTCTTAAGACCTGCTGTATTTTCAGCAAAAGAAAGACTCCCCAGGTTTAATGAAAATATCAAAAGGAGAAATAGTTGATGACACTAGCTGGTGAAAAAAATAACAAAAACCAAACAACAATCTTTGAAATGCATGCATTAAAAGAGGAATATATATATCAATGTGATTCCATTCATATTCAAAGAAGTTGAAGAAAAAAAAATATTAATTCTCTAACTACAAAAACCCTCGGAAGCAATTGATAATGATATCCGTATTCTGGTCTCCAGGAAGAATCAAGGTAGCTATATGTTGGGCCACTTACAGACTTTTCAAAGCAGTAAACATCATGAAAGTTAATATTCGTGGGATATAGAGGTGAGTAAAAGAAGTACATGCAAAGGACACTGAAATAAACACTTGAAATAGGTGGTTAAACAGTTGCTTCCATTCACTGAGATTTTAGATAGATGCCATTCTTAGATCTGATATCTTCAAACAGAAGATACTTATAGAATAGGGACCTGATCTTGAGAGCATCTGACAGAAGACCCTATAAATATATTTGATTTTAAGAAGATCAGTACCTTTGTATTGTAATTGAAAATTGGATCCCTTGATTCACATCTCAAAATTGATCTCCGGTATTTTACATACTTCAAGCCACAGTAGGGTCTAGAAAATCTTACCTAAATCTCCTATAAACAAGTTTTGAGAGGGTGCTCAAACTTGCTTTCTGTAGTGAAAAAATGCATAAAGACTCAAGGAATTCTTTATGTTGGATCATGATTTTTCTTCTGAAACAGGTTCTGATTTTTGTCAAAACAGGAAAACATCTATTTTCCATCTATTTTTCCCACTCCTATACAACTTCTAGTGCTGTCATTTTATATTCAGCCCCAAACATACATTAATACTTTATGTAGCTGCTTGGAAAGTTAGCCTCTGAAAAAACCCTAGATTTGATTTTAGCTTGATTCCAATTCAGTACATATAAAATGAAGAGCTATTAAAAGAGATCTTATTCTTTGGATATTCATACTATAAGAACTGGAAAGGTATCAGACAAGTTCATTAAAAGAGTCATTGCAAAGAGATGAAACAGTAGATTTTGCTGTCATGAAACATGAGTTCCTCTGGCAGCATATAACAAATATAGTTAAACATTAAAATTCATTTTTAACATTAAATATCTTGGAACTTATGCACTTTACATATAAAACACTTCAAAGGTCAGGAAATCAATCACCCATGTTTTACTTGTCATGCCTATTAGTTTAAGCCAATATAAAATAACGAATACTTCTTTGTATTACAGTTCTGTCTTGGCCTGATTGATCCTCTATAAAGCTATTATAAAGGTCACAATATGGTAAGTCAAAGACTACTGGGGAACAGGAGGGCACAAGGTAAGATAAACATGTCACCTTTTCTGGAATGGAGTCAAGCTATTTCCTATTTTGGAAGTAAATGTTAGCTAAAATCAGACTTCACTTTGGTGTTAAAGGTCTTCCTAAATTTTCATTGTCTATCCTTATTTTCCATGGTTTATACATGTGTTTAACAAAATTCTCATTGGGTTGAGCCTTGTAAAACATGAGATAGATTTTTAAACGTTAGCATTCGCTCTTGCAAAATGACTTGCACAATATGACTGCGTATTGGATGCTTATGCAATCATACCTCTTACATGCATAGTGGGTATTTTAAACATTTAGAAGACTTAGATTAAATTTTATTTAAAAAGAAATACTACATATTTATATTTTGTATATTTATGTATTATACAAAATCTATGTGCAATAAATTGATAAAATTTTGTCATTTATATAAATACACATATTTATGTAAAAACACAGCACATATACATACAAATGTACATACGTGGGAGAAAAGGACCTGGGGGTATTTGTAGACAGCTGGCTCAATATGAGCCAGCAGTGTGCCCAGATGGACAAGAAGGCCAATAGCATCCTGGCCTTTATCAGGAATAGTGTGGTGAGCAGGACTAGGCAGGTGATCATGTCCCTGTACTCAGCACTGGTGAGGCCGCACCTCAAATACCATGTTCAGTTGTGGGCCCCTCACAAGAAAGACATTGCGGTACTGGAACATGTTCAGAGAAGGGCAACAAAGCTGGTGTGGGGTTTAGAGCACAAGTTTTATGAGGAGCAGCTGAAGGAACTGGGGTAGTTTAGCCTGGAGAAAAGGAGGCTGAGGGGAGACCTTATCGCTCTCTATACCTACCTGAAAAGAGGCTGTAGAGAGGTGGGTGTTGGTCTCTTCTCCCAAGTAACAAGCGATAGGACAAGAGGAAATGGCCTCAAGTTACACCAGAGGAGGTTAAGGATGGATATTAGGAAAAATTTCATTACCACAAGCATTATGAAACATTGGAACAGTCTGCCCAGGGGAGTGGTAGAATCGCCATCCCTGGAGTTATTTAAAAGATGGGTAGACATGGTGCTTAGATACATGGTTTAGTGGTGGTTTTGGCAGCATTAGGTTAATAGTTGACTTGGTGATATAAAAGGTCCCTTCTAACCCAGACAATTCTATGATTCTATGATTCTATGAAATATAGTATTTACATGAGCTATATATGAAACAAAATTGAGTGATTGGGTGATGAGGTAAGGTGAGAGGAACTGGGATATGATTTATATATGTAACATTATTAGATCTTATGGTGTTATTTTAAAATTATTATTTTTACGTGAACCACACACACTTTTTTATGTTTTTCATTGCACACTCTATGAATTAGTTTAGTAACTTATTCATACAGTTGTATGTAGTAATGTGCTAAGAATTAGATGATAATATAGTAGTATTTTTTTTTATTTGTTGACACTACTAAAGTGATCAAAGGTGTGTACCCAATAAGAAACATAAAACTAATTTCTTAACAGCATAGCTGATGGCAGCAATGCTGCAATTCTGTTTCAGGTCACGTCTACTCAGAGAATGTAGATTTTGATTTTATGACCAAAATGAAAGACTGGAGAAAAACATAGATTATATAAAAATTACATTTTGAGATTTTTTTCAAATTTCTTAGATGATGTGAATGAATAACATTAACATATATAAATAAGCACACACGCTCAAGTCTGCTTGTATAGTTTTACTGGGCAGTTTAAAGTCTTATTATTCTCTTTGAAAATTAATCAATTAATAATAAACATTTGGAAAAATACACTTGGAAAAAATAAATTTTGAAAATGTTGTATAAGCGTGTAATTTGAAAATTCCAAAAGAAAAAACTTTGAGATCATTATATTTCTCTTCTGTTTCTGCCAAGACTTTTCACTGATTTTGTACAGAATTTGTGAGTAGTTTCAGTTCTACAGAAGATCCATTCCTTGTGAAATACGTATATCTGAAATAATTTGCTAAGTTGCTTTAGTTTTCTGTTTGTATATGATTATCAAATCATAAGTATTGTTTTTACCAATTTATAGGAATAATTGACAAAGAAATAGTTTTCATAATTTGTTTTTCCAAGTTATATTCTAGAGATCTAGCTATTAAAGTAATTAATTACTCCATCAGAAAATAATAAAAGAAAGCAAATTAATTCGAACTATGAAAAAAAATTAAGCATTTTGTTTCATCATGGTCACTTTATACATTTTCTATGCTTGTTGTCAGGTCGTAAAATTTAAAGAAACACTATTTCACAGAAATAAATTTTCTCTGCTTTTCTGATGATTAAATAATATTTTTACTAGTTGTTCTAGTATAAAATAACCTACATAATTATTTATGTACTGTTAGAAGAATCAATATATTTTCGATATGGATTTCATATTGTTTAATATATTTGTCTTGCTCATGGAATTTTCAGGTTTTTATAGAGATTGAACAGGATCATGGGGGGGAGAGAAGGGGCAGAGACAGAATGATGCAAGGAAGTTTGTTAAATATCTGCTTTGATTTCTAATTAAGTGAGTTTATTTCATATCCCAGGAGAACTTATCATCTTCAATAAAACTTTTGTTGGAAAAGATGCCATTGTGAAAGCAAAACTCACAGACTTCTAGTTTTGTGATGGAACATTTTTAAATAATTTTCCATAGGAAAATACTGAACTGAAAGTACGAAACTCTGAAATATGGACTTATTCCGCAATGCTCCAGTTTCTTTGAAATTACATAAACCACTAGAAACTATTTGAGAAAGCTCACAAAATAATTTCATAGTTATTATTTACTTTTATTCCTGAGCTGTTATTTCCAAAACTTCACAGGAAATATCATTTAGAAACAAAAAAAATCAACAAAAAGCCCCACCCACTCCCACAAAAATGTCAAATAAAAGGCCCCCAGGAAACACGGTAAAATTGAAGACTTTAGTTTTGGTGTCTAGCTTTTGGAAGGGGGTAGAGTTGTTAACCATTCATTATTATAAGATAAAGTTATAACTACTGTATTGTTTCAACTTGAAATGGCCTATCTATCTGGGACATGAGAACGCAAGTTTCTCATTGTAGTGTCAGAAGTAGAAAAAAAGTAGGTAGTTAGAGACTAGAATGTCAAAGTGGTGTACGATATGAATTCCCTCTGAATGATGCAGTAAGTATACATATACATCTGATAAAAATAAGAACAAGAAAAGCTTAATAGTTCTTTTTCCCTCTGACTTTTCTATCTTTAGGGGATCTTCACTATATAAAATGACACTTTGTTAATTTATATAGTAAACAGAAGGTATTTAATTTTCAATACATGTAGATTCCACACATTTTTCATTGATTTCTAGAAATTAATGGAAAAAACTTTATATTTTATTTTATTCACAATTAAAATAAAAATGCTTGATGCATTGGACTATTTATTATATGAGTTATTATATGAATTGGAATATTTATTATATATTTTATATATATTTTAATGAGTTGCTGATAGANACAAAAAGCCTAAACAAAACAAACAAAAACCAACCAACCAAACAAAAAAAACTTCTACTTTTGTTCACTTAGGGCTTTTAATACCTTTTACCATTATACGCCTTTGAATATTTCCACTGTCATTATTTAGTTCAACATAATAAATATCTGGGCATGAATAAAACAGGAAGAGCTAGTCTGCTTTATGAAGAAAATTAATATAGATGCATTTGTCTCTCATAAGAGATTCCTCTTTCTCAGTGTTAATAAACCTTCCAGAATTACTTCCCTAAGATTATGAAAACATGCCAGGTGAAAAGTTCCTGGTTTTATTTTATCGATATTATTACCAGTTACTGACAGAGGGTAACTTGAGAACTTGCTTGAATACAGTCATGGGCAAAATGGACATGGGCAACTCAGTGGAGAGAAACAGTTGAACTGTATGAGAAGTGGTTGTTGTGTCTACCTTCTCAGCATCCACCAACTAGAAGTGGGCTTCTTACAGTAGAAGTCATGGGAATCTGTTCATCTCTGAGAGAGCAGAAAGGAGGTAACAGGCATAAATATTGGAGGGAATGTATTTCTGAAATATTGAGTACTTGATCAAAAACAAACAAACAGGCAACTCCAAAAGCAAACCTTGAAAAGCTTATTGGGATACTTGGATGCACAATACAGCCATGCTGTGGTTATTACTTAGTGCTTGGTGGTTTAGGCACTCTTGTCATTATTCAAACAAATAAACTGCCAGAGGCCCTGATAAAAATTCAAATCAGATTAAGGCTTTAACCTAATAATAAAACATGGTTAAGGAGACATTAATCACTTGATTAAATAATTTTCTGGTCTACTAAACAATCAAAATTAGACATTTGGAATTATGGAGTTAATGATAATTAGTATAATATATACAAATATATTATGTTAAATTTGGCAGAACTGTGATCACTCAGTACTATAGGGATGTACTTTATATGCCTCTGCTGGGAGTTTTGCACTTGAGATTTCTTATACTTCTTAAGACAGAAATTATCTCAATTGATTGACTGGGTATGGTTCTTATGAGATGAAATCCTGACACTGGGATACTACAAAGTAAAGGCAGACCAAAAAGGGGACACTGTAGAGTGTAGACTGCATCACAGAATTCAGACTCTCATCACTGTACTTTTTTGAAGGTTAAAGACTCTTTAGTTCCTGGTGGTAAATCATACATGTTAAAAGAAATATTTCTATGTAATAGAACAGTCTTTCATATATATCTCTGAATGATGAAACTATAGGATTGACCACACTGTGGTGTACTACACGTTCCATATCTCCCACTAATCCGTTCCTCAATATATTTGTCTTATAATAAAAACAATATAAATAAAATATATAATTTAAGATTTTATTTTTAAAAATGGAAACATATCAGGAACATATGGTTAGAAAGAACACCCTGAATCAATTTGATTAAACTGACATAAAATCAAACCTGTTATTTTGGTTTAACTTCTTGTATGATCATTTTAAAAGTATGAATGGATTCAGGTTGAATTAGTGTGATGGGTGAACACTGCTGTAGAACACTTCCTTGAACAGAGACTTTGATTACATCTTCCCAGCACTAACTGACTGGATTGATATAGTAGGAGCTGGAAAACAAGTAATAGATGGACTTTGTTTTGCCACTACTGCTAACACTGCTGCTAACACTATAACTAAACCACGTTAAACAGCAGGTCCATGTAGGTTTACACCCTGTTTCGAAAGAGTGGCCAAAAGTGGATATTTGGGGAAGAATCATAGAATCATTTAGGTTGGAAAATCTTAACACTGCCAAGTCCACCGCTAAACCATGTCCTTAAGTGCCACACCTCTTTCCCTGGGAAACTTCTTGACTTATTTATTCAGTCCTTTTAAATATTTTTTTTTCATTTCTGTGTATTAATTTCTGTCTTCTGTTGCACCAAATTTGAATTCCTGTATCTTCTGCAGAATAATACTAATTAAATCTGGCATCCAGTCTCTTTTTTTTTTTTTTNTCGGTGTTAATAAACCTTCCAGAATTACTTCCCTAAGATTATGAAAACATGCCAGGTGAAAAGTTCCTGGTTTTATTTTATCGATATTATTACCAGTTACTGACAGAGGGTAACTTGAGAACTTGCTTGAATACAGTCATGGGCAAAATGGACATGGGCAACTCAGTGGAGAGAAACAGTTGAACTGTATGAGAAGTGGTTGTTGTGTCTACCTTCTCAGCATCCACCAACTAGAAGTGGGCTTCTTACAGTAGAAGTCATGGGAATCTGTTCATCTCTGAGAGAGCAGAAAGGAGGTAACAGGCATAAATATTGGAGGGAATGTATTTCTGAAATATTGAGTACTTGATCAAAAACAAACAAACAGGCAACTCCAAAAGCAAACCTTGAAAAGCTTATTGGGATACTTGGATG
This sequence comes from Anarhynchus alexandrinus, assembly GCA_008711295.1. Classification (NCBI taxonomy): domain Eukaryota; kingdom Metazoa; phylum Chordata; class Aves; order Charadriiformes; family Charadriidae; genus Anarhynchus; species Anarhynchus alexandrinus. The sequence goes on from VUYV01000040.1 coordinate 1,842,273, forward strand.
CACAATACAGCCATGCTGTGGTTATTACTTAGTGCTTGGTGGTTTAGGCACTCTTGTCATTATTCAAACAAATAAACTGCCAGAGGCCCTGATAAAAATTCAAATCAGATTAAGGCTTTAACCTAATAATAAAACATGGTTAAGGAGACATTAATCACTTGATTAAATAATTTTCTGGTCTACTAAACAATCAAAATTAGACATTTGGAATTATGGAGTTAATGATAATTAGTATAATATATACAAATATATTATGTTAAATTTGGCAGAACTGTGATCACTCAGTACTATAGGGATGTACTTTATATGCCTCTGCTGGGAGTTTTGCACTTGAGATTTCTTATACTTCTTAAGACAGAAATTATCTCAATTGATTGACTGGGTATGGTTCTTATGAGATGAAATCCTGACACTGGGATACTACAAAGTAAAGGCAGACCAAAAAGGGGACACTGTAGAGTGTAGACTGCATCACAGAATTCAGACTCTCATCACTGTACTTTTTTGAAGGTTAAAGACTCTTTAGTTCCTGGTGGTAAATCATACATGTTAAAAGAAATATTTCTATGTAATAGAACAGTCTTTCATATATATCTCTGAATGATGAAACTATAGGATTGACCACACTGTGGTGTACTACACGTTCCATATCTCCCACTAATCCGTTCCTCAATATATTTGTCTTATAATAAAAACAATATAAATAAAATATATAATTTAAGATTTTATTTTTAAAAATGGAAACATATCAGGAACATATGGTTAGAAAGAACACCCTGAATCAATTTGATTAAACCGACATAAAATCAAACCTGTTATTTTGGTTTAACTTCTTGTATGATCATTTTGAAAGTATGAATGGATTCAGGTTGAATTAGTGTGATGGGTGAACACTGCAGTAGAACACTTCCTTGAACAGAGACTTTGATTACATCTTCCCAGCACTAACTGACTGGATTGATATAGTAGGAGCTGGAAAACAAGTAATAGATGGACTTTGCTTTGCCACTACTGCTAACACTGCTGCTAACACTATAACTAAACCACGTTAAACAGCAGGTCCATGTAGGTTTACACCCTGTTTCGAAAGAGTGGCCAAAAGTGGATATTTGGGGAAGAATCATAGAATCATTTAGGTTGGAAAATCTTAACACTGCCAAGTCCACCGCTAAACCATGTCCTTAAGTGCCACATCTATACATATGTGAGAATTGGACAAATACATAGTGATAATGTTCAGAATGTTCTCCAAGGTCAAACAGATTTTGTCTCAAGGACTTCTTAATATGGTTTCTATGTAATTAATAATCTTCCTTCAATTATTCTTCTATGAAATTTTCAGTTCCTTTTTGAAAACAGATAAACTTTTTTTCATTTTCAGTTTCCTGCAGTATGACCTACCCATTGGAAAAGAATTAATTCTCTATCTTCTTTAAATCTGCAATTGGATAGGTTCATTTGAATGACCATAGTTTTCGTAAAGAGAGTTGGTAACTGTTCCACACATCCTTCGGTCACCTCTTTCCCTGGGAAACTTCTTGACTTATTTATTCAGTCCTTTTAAATATTTTTTTTTCATTTCTGTGTATTAATTTCTGTCTTCTGTTGCACCAAATTTGAATTCCTGTATCTTCTGCAGAATAATACTAATTAAATCTGGCATCCAGTCTCTTTTTTTTTTTTTTACATTCTAAATAGATCCTCTTAAAATACTAACTTCCACTCCTCAGTGAAGGTAGCTCCTAGAAAGGGATTCAGTAAAGATCAAACATCTGTTTTGTTTTTAGAGCAAATTGCAAATTTCACCTTCTTTTCTGTAACATTTACCAAGATAATTCTTTCACTGTCCACATCCTGTTATATTCACATGTTGATATGACTTTTGATCAGAATTTCTGATTCACTAAGAAAGCTTATAGTCTTATTTTTTTTCAACAATGGCCAAATAAGGGAAAGCTAAGATTTTTCCTGGATACCAAATGTGCTATGACTATAAAGTGATTCATATTAAATAAATAAATAAATAAATAGGAAAGAACTATCCAGGAGACAGAGCTCTTCTCTAGAAATTGCATATACCATTCATTCCTAATAGAAGCTAACAGAGTCATTTGGTTATTAACCATTTCATTGATATTTTAAAACCTTAAATCCTTAAAACCTTTACTTATGATGACACTGAAATAGTATGTTACATATAGTACTTGCAGGTGTTCTGCACAGGTTAGTATATTTGTACTTATTTAACAGCTGTATTTCAAGAGAAAATTTAATACATCTTTAATTGAACATTATAAGAGTTAAAAAATGCACATAATATATCACATGATAATATTCTAACACTCAGTGAAGTGTTTTTATCCACTAAGTACTTAACTCATTTTCAGTCATGTGACTAAGTTAAACACACGAATTTGAAGACATCAATCACTGAAATGATTGCATTGTAGTTAAGGACAAAAAAAAGGAGAGAACAGAAAGATGATAAATGCTTTTAATTAGTCACATTTTAAATCACTTTTCTCAGTGAGGAAAGATGTTCTCTTGGTGATGATACTTTCTGACTTTTTTCGAAGTGTTTCTTTTGGAACTCAAATAGTCATTGGAAGATAAAGGTCCAATGTCTGAACGTGCTTTGAAAATGAACTGCGGTACTACTGTGAAACAAACAATGTACTTGTTATTAGTAGCAGTAAATAACCTCTTCACCTCTGAAACTTCATCTACTGTGCATAGCAGTTCTTTGGGTTTTTT
>VUYV01000040.1:1845094-1868921 GCA_008711295.1 Anarhynchus alexandrinus
AAATTATTAGAAGTTTGAAAAAGGGCAACCAAGCAACCAAACCTGACTCTTTTTTCCTGTTATAGACTCATGACTCCTTGGAACTTAAAATTATGTGTATACGAAATTTTATTCCAATTAAATTGCAGAAAATTGCTTATTCTAAAGTACATACATATTCGTGCTGAAATGCTGTATTCCTGTTATCCTTTTTTTTCCCCTTCTTTTTTTGTTTTTGCTCAAGTGTCTGTTCTTCAGGAAATTCCTTGTCCAAGACTGTTGGAGAACTACAAGAGGCATTTTTGCTATATCTGTTTGAAGTTTCTTTAGGATGTCTAGATGTGGGGTTTTTTTGAGTTTTAATTATTGTAATTGAAAAAAAAAAAGATCAATATAGTGTGGCAAAGTACTTTTATAGTGTTGAATTTGGGAATGTTTGACTTATGCTACCTGGACTTGAGAAACATCACATTTTGGCAAGGAGACAGGTTCTTGGATGTTGTGTTCCATACTCTTTCAAGACAATTGAACTGGAAAGCAGAATAAACTTAGTTTTGGAAAAAACTAATTAGCCTTGAGAAAAAGTCGAGCAACAGCTCTGAAGTACTGGGCTTCACCCAGTCAATCCTTTCACTGCTTAGGAAGCTAGGAGGTGGATTACAAAATGTCTTGTTTCTCATGATTTTTTCTTCTTAATAAGATTTCATGAACTCTCAGTCATTTTGCATGACCTACAACTGGTACTTCTCATCTCCCTTGAACAATGTTTTTCTTTTTCTTTTTAACACCTTCATATTTTTTTCCTGGGTTCAAGTTTTTGGGGGGGTTTATTTGACAGACAAAAAGATCTCTTTTGAAATAAAATTTTGTAGCAGCCACAAGAAAAAATTTACAAACCTGTTCAATGTTCATGCTTCAATGGCAGTTCTCAGTGTGACTTCCTCATTTTTCTGTATAGCATGAACTAAAGGAAAAAAAAAAAAGAGAACCCAAGTCTTTTACCCTATGACCTTAAGTGGAAATATTTTTACATCTATATTTTTAGAGAAACTTGAAAAAGCAGAAACTTAACATTTTATTTTAGATTCTAAACCAATATTCATATTTTGCCTCAATGGAATTCTAACCTGAATTTGATTTCTGTCACACTTTTTTTCTAAATTGCAGCATTGAACAACACCAGCAATACTGAGTTTAAGAAGACATGAATTTCCCTATTAGTATGTAGGTTTTCCCTAAGATAAGCTAGAACGCTGAGCTAACATTCTTGGCAATAATGATCTGGATTTTTAAAGAAACTGAGAGCAGTGGAAACAACATAAGCTTCCCTTTACTTCCCCTTCCCTCCCATACATATATGCATACATACAAATATAGTTGTGCATATAAGCCAATCATAAAATTACAGTAGCTTCTTCATTCTTAGTATGTACAATGAACATTAGTAACTTTCCCAACATTTGCATTAAACCACTGTCAAGATCTACACTTGATAAGACAGAAGACAGTGATGGATTAGAATGAAGCCTTTTATCCAAAACAGTCAAAATTATCCAGATCTTAATTCCTACCCTTTTCTACCCTTTATGCACACTTATAATAAGGAATGGGAAAAACTGAGGTTTTTTTCCCACTGTCCCCTATCTATAGATTGGATTCTTGTCCTCAGAAGAATCATTTAGTTTTCTGAAATTCTCTATATAATGGATCATTCCATTACCATGTTGAAAACAAACAAACCTATTTTCTTCATGAAGGCAATATTAATCCATGTCTTTTAAAACCAGACAAACTTGCATAATTTCACCCTTCAAATCAGCAAATAATTAATAACAAACACAGCAAGCAAGGCTTCTTATTACTAGTGCTTGACTCTTCATGTGAAATATCTTGAAGCATAATTAAAAACTATTATCATAAACACTAAAGACCAAATGACAATGTACAAAGGTGAGTTTCTGATGTATTTTTTATTGTTACTAGTCTGTTGACTCACTTTCAAAGCACAGTAATTCACAGTAGTTTTCACAGTGATTCACGTCAAAATTTGAGAGCATGTAGTGTATTAACGACTCCAAGCAATATTTTTATTCACATTAAAATGCTGTCAAACTCACATTTAGAGTCTCATCTTACTTTCTAAGATTTCTAGTCTACAAAATAAAAAATACTGCAATATGTATCAAAAGTATTTGGAACCTTCGTATCAATATATAGCCATCTAGAACTTCAACATTTTGATTACCCATATATAATATCTAATTCATTAGATGAATCTCAGATATCATGTGGGATTAGAAGATTCCACACAAAATCAACAGAATACTAATATCCATCTGGAGTAGCAGAGGAAATAAATAAATAGCTTTAACCATCTGACTGCGATCACGTGAGTCAAGCCCCTTTGTCTTCCAAACTTTTGGTTCCACATGTTTGCTGCATAAGCATTTAGAATCATCTCCTCTTAAGCTCTGTAAAGATTAGCAGTACTTCTAGGAAACATAATTCAATTACACAGGTAATATAGGGCTCAAGAATCAGATAGAAACATATCACCTACTAAATGCCATGAAAATATTTACAAATCATACAATTTGAAAATCAAATCCCTTACTTCTTTTGCCAAGAAGTATAAAATAAAGAATTTATTTAAAAAAAAATATTGAGAAGTCTGATCCATTCTACAAACAAAATCTCAAATTCAGTTTCTTCAGAGCCGAATTACTTCCCTTATAATCCTGTATGATATTTTTGTCATTATTGTTTCCACTATGATCTCAAACTTCCTTGTTCAACTTTTAAGGTAATCTAGACATTTTTTTTTAAATGCTGGTTTTGGAAACAACAAAAATGTGATATAAATACATAAATTATTTTTAAAACATATGAAAATATCACCTAAGCATATTATTTGAGGAATATGATATCTGATACAAGAAGGCTTTTAATATAGCAGAGAAAGCATGACTACAACCAGAGCTGGCAGCTGAAGCAGAATAAAATTCAATAAAAGAAAATGAACTACAACAGTCGGAGATTTTTAAACTGGATAATTAGTCATTATAGCAGATTGTGAGGAAACATGGCATAAGCTCCATGTCCAGTAGATATTCTCTACTTCAAACAAAAGTCTGTTCCACTTGTTGCAGGAAAGTTGTCTGTTATTAGAAAAATTAAACTAATTTTTTATTAGTCAGTGCTTTTAGACATTAAATGTATGAAGTCCCATCCCTTCTGTCTAGTGTTTCAAAAATATTATCAAAGAGAAACTTGGCAGAATATAAAACTGGGTCCTAACACATGCTACACACATTTATAAAAGTTTTTCAAACTTGACTAAATTATATTTTAAATAAATCATAATTTGTCATTTTTACATTATCTCCACAGCCTTGAATCCTTCTTTTTCACTGCAAATATGTATTGGTTATTATTTTTCACGTGTACATTTTACATAAGTGACTATGTACCATGATTTTGCAATGAAGTTAATAGCCAGAGCTTAAACAGAATGCAGATTATTCATTGATAGAGCATTCCTTTTTATTGCATACATTAAGGTTTTGATTCTTCTTAGGAGTTAATTAGAAAGAACTCTACTGTAATAAGCAGATTTATATGAGCCTGAGAGGAAGAGATGGCTCTAAATAGGCATGTTAGAGGTATTGATCTTTATGGAGTACTTAGATAATATGTGCTCCTCTTGTATACTAAATTTGTTTGATGTGTTCTGGAAAGCAATCGGGGAGGGGGGGAAATGATGAGTTTAGATGTCTTGAAATTTTGCATAAATATGTAACTTGATAATGCCGCTTAGAAAAGTTAGGTTGTTTGCCAAGTAAATCACAAACATTACATTAATAACAGGCTGACCCAGCTTCATAGGCTGAGAAAACTGCTCTTAAGAACACCCCTGGTGCTATAAATAGCTCATTAATAAATCATATAAAATAAGTCTGTAGCATTAGACTTCGTCAGTAACAGGGCGGTTTGACTTAATGGAAATGAGCAATCACATATTGGTTATTGCTGAGGTTAATGTAAAATGAATTCATGCATTATTATGCAAATAAAATTGTACAACAAGCATATGTGAGGTTTCCATGTAACATGAAAGATCCATTAGGTGTTAATTAAGACTTCTGCGGATTGAAAAAACAACATATACACAGTTAAGGATTGAATATATTGAAGCAAAGGGATGCATTGAAGCACATCTTCAGCACTTTTGTTCTCAATGCCTCCTAATGTTTGCAGCCACTATGCCTGCTAAATAGATCTTTTGTTGAATACATCAAAACACCTGCAGGCCTTTGATAAAAAAGCTAATGGGATTCAGAAAAAAAATTTAGCTTTATGAGGAACTTGCATGTATAAGGAAAGAAGAGACCTTTTAGACCTGCACATATGAGGGGCTGAAGTGATGTGTTCTTTACCTTACAGGAACAAAACACCTCTGTAAATTATTCCTTTTTTTATATTGTGCTATAACTCCACAGCAACACTTTTCAGGCTAAATATAAAAGATGGGTATTTTTATTTGTACTAAAACAGAATAATAGACATTCCTGTAGACTGTTCAACTGTTCTTACCATGAATGGAATAAAAAATTCTAAAATAGATTTATAGAGTACAGCTATGTTATTGTAGTGTCTGCATTACAGACAACACACAAAAAAAGGTAAATACATTGTTTTTGGTTTTGTCAAACACCAAAATGATCAAAAACTATGTGATTAACAAAACCCCATTGCTATATAAGTACCATTTCATTATGGAAAGGCATGTGAACTATGTCTCACTGAAGCAAAAGGATACAATATTTATACATTTGACAAATTATGACAAATTTCCTTATGGCTTCAGTGAAGAAAAGTATGATCAAAAGAATGAAGGTGAGTTTCATCTGCCCTAACAGTGAAATTGTTTAGATGTAGAAGTCCTCATGTGAGATAGCCTTTTGAACTTTTTTATAGTGAAAAATAAAGAAACAGAGAAATAGGTTACTCTAAGGCATGGTTTATCTGTCCTAGTTTAGTCAACTACTTTTGAATGAGATGAACTGCACCCTAGAATTGCCTGTTCCTCTTCATTAACTGTAAGAGGAGGCTACATATCAAGATCACACACAGTCTCCATACAGTAGGTGTTTAAATTTAAGTGAGATGAATTCTACCCTCGGGTATACTAGAAGTAAGCGCTTACTCTGGGAGTATTCTTCTGAATATAAAGAGATGCTTAACTTGTCTCCGCCTTGACTTGGACATGTGGAAGAATGAATATCATTCCCCTGCCGCCTTAATTCTAATTTCAGCTGTAGCAAATAGAGGAAAAACCAGGACAATGCGTGATTCTCTATGTCGCACAACTGGAAATAGAGTGGGTAAAAGTTATGGAAAAGGTAAGGAAAGCCCTGTGTCTTAGTGTTCAGAGAAGAATGGAGCAGATTTGAAAAAGCTATGAAAACATCTGCTGATTTGCTCCTCTGAAACAAAGGACACTGGAACACGAAAAGTTATTGTACAGCTGCCACAGTCTTACTGAAGTTATGGCTGTTTTAAGGTGCCTTCAACCTGGAAGGGAGAAAAAAATCTGATCCCCAGACAGGCACAAAAGTGCAGTACCCCCTTACATATTCTAAATATCAGAAATGTCAGGATGAACACAGTGTTGCAGTGAAGTATTTCTTTAACAGTCACTAACTTTTATGGACCACTGGAAGTGAATAATATGTGTATAGACGTTCGTTATCCTGTGCAATGCAATGTAGTCCCATAAAAAAGTGATCTGAAACCAGATGACTCCCAATCTAGCAAATGAACAACACAAAGGGGGGGAAAAAAGTCAAAACCAACAATGAACAAAGCCTTCACCTCTCCTGACTCAGTCTTGCCAAGACTGATCCAGCTTCTCTCTCTAGTGAAGCATCTTCCATTAGTGAGTCTCAAATTAATAGCTTGCATGATAAATAGAAATATTTTGTCATCTTTAATTCAGATGTAGATTTATGTAAATATCAGTATCAAATCAAAATCAAATCCAGTATCTGCCTTCTGGCATGATCAAGGGACTAATTGCAACTGATCCAAAAACTTGTCTAAGAATATGCATGCCTGACTGTATTACAGAATAAATACCCAGTTTCAATCCAATGCTGGGTTCCCATGTCTGTTATTTAAATTCAATGGTTTAAAATTGATACAGATTGTACTCAGAATTAAATTAAAAAGGATCCCTTTATGCTCCCCTTACTTAGCTCTGCTTCCCTCTCAATGTGCAATAATGAGGTAACTGATAAACTTTTTGCCTTGGGCATTATAACTTGTTGCTTTATTTAGAAACAGTCTGCACACTATTAATTTAACTAAATACATGTTGAATTTAAAAGTAAACATAGTGTTTTTTTCAAAACACATCCGTATTTCTTTTTTTTTTTCAGAGACTCCCTCTCTTTGCTTCTTCCCCATCACCAAAACTTTAATTGATACCAGTCAGAATATGCAACATTAGAAAAATTAGAATTCAAGCCAAGCTTTTGTAAATGTTTTCTGACATCATGAGAAAATGAAATGCAATCAATTGTAAAAATAAATGTTGGATTCTAGGCACTGGACTGGAGGCAGCTAGTTGCATTACCGAGGTGACACTAAAGGTCCCTGTGGGAAGGTGTTCAGTGAAGAGCAATAAAGCAGTCTTTGTAAGCTAATTCCCAGAGTAGCAGTAGCCTGACACTGCCCAACAGCAAAGGCAAAGAAGGGGATAAAAATGAGTGTAGTAGACTCAGTATATTATTTCTATGCCATAGAAATGGAAAGGCATTTTAATAGAATTCATAAGTGAAATCATGACAATAATAATTTTTTATGGTTTCTTTCTTCTTCTGTTTTTAGACCTGTTTTAAGGGAAGTTGTAATAGAAGCCACACGTCACGTGAAAACAGGAATTATAAGGGCATGGTGATTTTGTGGTGTTATTCCTAGTTATATTTGCTGTCATGCGCTTGAAGACCCACAACAGAGTAGAGATGACATTCTGTGTGGGTGTCTACCTCTTATCTAAGTACTAGAGTTTTCTGTTTTGGCCCATCTCAGTTGTGCATGCTAAATGTTTTGATCTATATTCTCTTAATGCGGCACTCTTTCAGTCAATTACAATTAAATGTTTCTCACTAGATTTTTTTTCAATAAGACTTAATCATTTTCATGGAAGATTTAATTATCCATCTTCCTTCCAGGAGAATAAATCTATTTTCTTGACGTTTAGCTAAATTAAGGCATTGTGGTTTAAAGAAAAAAAAAAAAGAAAAGTGTAATACAATCTGCATACTGATCTGAGATTGAATGCAGAGCAACCTTTGTTAAGGATGGAATAATCTGTTTTAAAAATTAATTAAGGGCAAACTGTGAACCCCTTCTATTGAATGTCATATTCACTAGGACTGAACATGTGCCAGTGTACATGAAGAACTCCCAATTTACAAAAAAAATTATAAACCCAAAAAGAGTTGGAAAGACAGAAACCTTTGAACCACTGAGTCCAAGGTTTGCTATCTTGAACAAACGTCTTTTATATCAATATTTTTACATACCACCCAGATAACATGCTAATTATTATTTTTATATATTATTTTTAATTTTATTTATAGTGGAAAGCTAGTCTAGAACCTCACTACTCTGATGGTTAGAGTTCTATGATTTTCCAGATTCCTATACTGAGATTGCTGCCATGGTGACATTGTCTTTTGTAGTTAAAAAAAATAATAAAATTAAAAAAAGAAAAGGGGAAAAAAAAGCTTTTCCCTGTGTCTGTTCCCTTCCTTTAAAGTGTTTATACAGCAGTCCCTTGAAGAGTTCATATTTGCTTTCAGCCTACCTTATTTAACCACCTTTTTTTGCATGAAATGTTCTCCATTCCCCAATCAATCTTGTAGCCCATTCTTTATACTTCTTCAAGTTTCCACTAAATAGGAAGTGGAGTCTTACTTTTCACCTTTTGGTAAACATTTTTTTTTCTACAATTTTAGAATAGGAATTGGATATAAGATAGATCTGTCAGCGTATTATGATGTTACACATGTACTTTGAGGGCGTTGTTGTTCAGCAAAGTATGAATTATACTGTTGTTTGTATAGCGAGTGTACAGCTTTCAGCTTAGCGATAATTTGTGCAATTATTACCAACTTGAAAGCAATAAAGTAATTCTAGTCTGTTAAGTTTAGATGAATATATCTTTATATACAGTTACACAAAAAGAAGCTTGGAAAGCTGTTTTGTTTTAGAATTAGTGCCATGCTGTTAGTTTCCTATAAAGACAAGGGTTAGCAGATCCTTCAAGAACTGTTCTAAAACTGTTTAAATGTTTCCAATTTACATTTATCTAATGCTGTAAGGATTTGTATCTACGTCAATTTAGAATTAAGTTTGGAGAAGGATCATAACTTGAAAATGAATGTAAATAATGTAAAAAGAAATACCAAAATATGCTTACATGAATTAAAACTAAATAGCAAAGCATAAAAGAAAAATAAGGAATAGCAAGTATTCCTTTTTATATCAATGTGTCAAAAGACAAACATGAAGAATTGTGGTAGGTTAGCCTTTGTCAACATCCAAACTCCCACTCAGCTGCTCACTCAGTTCTCAGCAAGGTAGGGGTATAAAATAGGATGAGAAAGCTTGTGGGTTATGATAGGGACGCTTTGGCATGGGGTCTTTCACAGGCTGCAGGAAAATCTCTGCTCTGGCACTTGAAATACATCCTCCCCCTCTTTATTCTCTCTTCTTGGTGCTCACAGGGCTGCTCCTCTCATATTTTTCCTCACTGCCATGCTGTATTTTACCCTTTCTTAAATACATTTTACCTAAGGCATCACCATCTTAGCTGAGGAGCTCAACTGTGTCCTGTGATGGGTTCATTAGGGTCAGCTGGAACAGGCTGTGGCCGTCCAGGCACACCTGGGCACCTGCACCTGCACCTGCTACAAGACTTCATGCTAGGTTGTTTTTTTTTTCTTAGAAATCCAGTTTCTAACATCAAATATAGCTATCAGTAAAGAAGAGTTCATTTTCAGAAGTGCAAGGTGGTATATTTAAAAAAGACTAACTTAAAATACTTGATTCCAGACATAAATTACTAAAATAATCAAGTAATTCCAATTGTTTTTCACCAAATGATTGATACTCACGACATTTTGAAGTTCTACTGTAAGTTTGACATAAAACTGCCGTATAATTGAAGAATGAACTTTAAGTACAGATTTAAGTGGGATGTACACAGAAAACAATGGTTTTGCTCACTTCTTCCTACAGGGAAACCCACAGAAGAAATTCAGATAACAGAAAAGGAAAATTTATGAACATGCTTGAATAAGTCTGCAGTTTTAGCCTACAAGTCTCTGTCTCTGTGCTTCCTGGATCTTTTTCTGACATATAGCCATATATTTATTAGAAAATGCATGCAGTCACTTGAAGAAGTTATTTCTTGGACTGAACACATAAAATTGAAGTAATGAATTTGAGAGAAATTCAGTGTGTATTACAGTCCCACCCATTAGGATACTATTGCACTGAGATTTTACTGTCTCTCTTAAGTGCCTGGCCACCAAAGAAGTGATCCATATAAGTTTGGTATCTCTGAGGACTGACAGAGAATAATACAATCTGCTTAATTTAGGAGCTAGTTTGAGAAATGTTGTTGATTTTTTTTATTATTATTTTTGTCTTGTTGCTGCCTTAAGTGGACTATCTTCCCCTTCCTTCCAGCATTGCTCCTTCAGTTGTAATGATTCAAAAAATTATTTAGCCATGGAGAGAGCTTCATTACTTCTCAGCTGAATCACTTCCTGTGACTGTTTTGATGCATGATTCCCCCCCCACTGATTCGCTAGCTGATGAAGTGGATCTTCTCTGGAAATGAGGGATGATTAGTAGAAGGAAAAGGCTGCTTTAAGGTTTTTAATTTGCCAGGCAGAGAAAAACTGGTCAGCTTCCTTTACACATCTGGGGAATGCCATAACCATCATGTCCAGGAGTCTTCTATTGATTATAAAGTAAATTGATAAGAAATGTGAGGTGCCTTTATACACTTTGCATTTGGTCTAGCTAATGTCTGCCAAAAAGGGGAGCATACTAATAAACTTTTTTGCATAAATGAGTACTGATTTCTGGGGATCGTAAGACAGGCATAGAAAAGGTTAAACCCACATTTGAAGAGAGTATGACTAAATAAAGACACACCTTGGACAAAACTAATGCCAACTTTTCTCTTGAGATTACATAGCCAGATGTATCAGAATTACAGAATGAAATGAGGAGCTAGCGACAGGAAATCTGACTCAGGAGCAAAAGGAGCAGATCTTAGGTTTTGGACATAGCTCTACTTCCCCTACCTGCACTTTATATTGGGCTATTGATAGATTTAAAAACAGAAGCAATAAAACTAACTGAGACAAAAGAGCAGAATCTCACAGTTCCATCCATTACCTTCTGGACAGATTTAGTCTTTAGATGACTAGCTTGCTTTCTTGGCTGATGTAGCTCAGCTCCAACAGAACTGTAGAAAATGTTTCCTTGAAGGGTATTTCATGGCATGAGGGCCAAGACCTCTTTTGCCTGTGAGGAGGTGATTTCAGGTCTGCATAGACTTGGATATAATTCTTTGAGTTAGCATGTGCAGACTGCCTAAAGTTCAGATTGTAAGATTCCTGCTTCTGAGACAAATGCTCTAGAAATTGTGTAAAACCTTGGACACACCTCTTCTCTCATTCCCTGCCTCTATTAGCAGTTTGTTCTTAAACAGCAGTTGAACACACTGAAGAAAAAACCTTGGTGTTGTCGGTTTGTCCCCTACAAACTCAGTGAAAGAGATTCAGCTAATTAGATGACCAGCTAATGGGGACTACCTTTCCTGACAGTGGATAAAAATGTCTAAAATCAGTGGACATCATCCCCAACTGCCTACCTTCTTTATTTAAGAAAATTTTCATTGTTTTCAGAAATAAATACCTGCAATTAATATCCTAAATTTGTATTTATGAATCTAAAGAGATGGCCTGAATTCCAAAAATGCTAAGCAACCAAACGAATTAATAGTAAGCTTCTAGTAGCTGAAAATCTTGGTTTATTATGCACACACAGACAGAAGAACTCACATCTATACATGTATATCCCTCCAGTTCATATCTTAGAGAGATGGGATTATAAATCTCTCTTTGAGAAAAAAACAACCAAGTAACCAACCAACCAAACAAGTTGATAACAAACTTAATTTACTCAAATTATGGTTTTGTTTCTGTATTGTATTCTGCTATATTACCAAAAATTTATTCATATTTTTCTTTTGTGATTTTAATGAATAATTCTAGTATCTTAATAGAACACATTTATATATAAAATATTAAAACATCTATATACTAAATAATACCTTGAAGAAAGAGAGTCACTGTCTTCTGAAAAATATTAGGAAGAGAACTTTAAAAAGGAAGGTAAAACCAGATGGATTGTGTTTGAAATCATTAACCTCATGTAAAGAACAAAGTTTCTCTCTTGGAGTCTTTCTTATACTTAAGTTTGAATACAGATATTCTACAACCTATGTAGATCAAACTCAACTAAACAAGATTAGATTAAATGGAGAAATATCAAAGGACTTATAAAAAAAGTTGATTATTTGTGGATTATTGTATAATAATTTGTGTAATAATTGTAGGATAATTTTTCTTAATAAGAAAATTGAGAACATTTAATGAAAGACTTTTTTCAATGTCTCTTGTCATAGGTGCAAAAACTGTGTGGGGAAAAAAAAGTGATTCAGATATTATGATTTTAATTTTCTAAACCACATAGCAATCTGTTATATACAAGATATGACTTGTGCTATTTACATTAAAAAGTATTTCCTTATTTCCATATCATCGTTTCTGGTCTTTACGTTTTTCTTTGATACCTCAATGAAGTATCATATCTATGATATGAAAAGTGGTATTCTTCATGTTTAGTGGTTCATATATTTATTTTGATTTTGAAAAGCATCATATTGCTCTAGATGCAAGTCATTTCAATTGCTTTTTGTATATTTTGTACCACTTGTTTAAATTACCCTCGACAATGAAATGCTGATCCTGAACAATAACCAGATTCCATGCATTATTCAAGTGGTAGTTTCTTCCTCTTCTACTCTCTTAAAACAATCATTTTTACTAAGAGCCTTTCTGAGTAAACTTGTTGGTGTTCCTTGAAATAGCTAAAAAGCTTTTCATTTTTATAATATTTTAGTTCACACAGTTTGGGGATTTTCAGATACTAATCAGGTTAAAATGCTCCAGAAATCTGTGTGATCATATATCACCATGATTGTTCAAGATAAATCATTATTTAAGATTTTATTACTTATGAAAGTAAGTAATATTTTATTTCAGTAGAAATTTCTTAAGGACGTGGCCAATGTCTAGTATGAAAGGGAGGAATTTTCTTTTTGAACTTCTGCTAGCTTTTGCTGGGTTGTCTCTGAGTACAGATGAGGTGATATGCTTTACAAACAAGTATGCATGTTCTGGAAGCCTTTTATTCATATTTTATTCTAATTTTTTTTTTCTCCTTCAACTTTACTGGCTTCTATGACACATATCAGGCATTAGAAGAAAGCACAATCTTATGATGATGGAAAAAATTATGGAGAATGACTGTGGATGGCCTGTTTCCTCAGAATCAGTCTTTGGAGGAGGAGGGGATGTACTTTATCACACGAGCTTACATACCTAAAATGGCTGCACACTTTGTATGTAAGTATTGTCACTATCTGAAAACAAATCATGTCACTGTATTTTAACAGTTCTGTTATTCCCATACAGATCAATGGGCATTCAGAACCTGATTTAAACAGTGCATATCCTTAGTTTTAGTTCTATTCAGCAACATACTTAATAGAGCTGTTTAATAATGAGAAAAATATATGGAAGATTTTGAAATTTTTAAAGAATCTTTTGGTAGGGAAGGAAGCACCAAATTGAGTCTTATTAAACTTCAAAGACTGTGTTCATCAGTTCCACCAGCCAGATATTTTTTCCAAATAGTTTGTCAACAATAATATTGCATGTTAGTTCATGAAAGATTCAGATCCTGATTCTCAAAAGGACTATAGCATCCAACATTGAAAAGTTTAACTATGGCAGCAGATTTGGAAAGGAGCTCAGCTCTCTACCTGTTAAAGGATTCATCAGGAAAGAATTCTACAAATTCTGTTACTCTACGCTGATACTAAAAATATATATATCAAAAGAAAAAAAAAAAAAACGACCTTGGAAAAACTACCTGCAATTCTAATTGCAAAATATTTTTGAAAATGTAGTCCCTTCTTGTGGAATGGAATTACAGCGTAACAGAGAAATGTTTTTCTAACTACATCAGGAAGTGGTTCTTTTATGCTCTAGAATATGTTGGTTTATATTTCAGATCAATTTATTTTTCGATGCACAATTTACAAAAGTAACCAATGATGTTCTCACTATCAGTGTTAATGACTTAATAATAGACCAGTTTAAGAGTCTCCAAGTTGCTGTACAGCAGCTGGAGACTTAGCCATGAAACTAGAAAACTAGAAACTAGGGTGATCTTAACATGTACCATAAGCCCTTTCTAATGGTACTTGGGAAAATTTTGGGACACCTTGCAACAGAGAGTGTAAACAGTCTGTATATCTAGGTATTGAAATTTCCTAGTTTAAATGCATGCAAACACATGGAAGGTGGCTGAAAAGGAGACTTTCTCCCTCGGGATGATGTTCTCTCTGAGATGTAAGGTGTATAAATAAATTTATGAAAGGTTTGTTTCAGGAAAGATTGCAAACAATTAGTTGGATGGAGGAAGAATTTCCTATTTAATCTTAGCCTAGTAGATTAACTGTGTTTTTCCTTCACTTCCTCACCTATGCCTCTATTTTGCTACTGTGATGTGTAGCAAAACATCACAGTGGGTTTTTTTGTCTATAAATGCCTTAATTTATCTTATTTACTTATTTACTTCATCCTTGTCTGGGTTAATAGTAACTAGGTTTTTTACAAAATGTTTCGTCAAAGTATAAAATTCCTTGTCACTAGATGCTAAAAGTTTTCATGAATTTCAAGACAGACTGAATAAGTTCATACAGAAGAAATCCCTTGAGGATCACTGAAAACAGGAAAACAGTTTTTGGCTCAAGGAATTCTTGTGTTGCAAATACTTGAAGGCCAGGAAAAACGTGTGACGGAATTATTATATATAGTTGTCTGATTCTCTGTACTCATAATTGCTCATCTGCTTTTGATTACATTCATAGACATGACAGTGGGTTTTATATTCCCAACTAAGCAATTCTTTTAGTCTTTTGGGGGTGGGGTAATTGATAATAACTAAGTGATTCTTACCCAAGGGTTTGACAAATAAGCAAACAGGGCAGTGGTAGCCTTTATAATTGTTCAGCTTCCTAGGACGTACCTCAGGTACTCAAAGAGTAGCAGCATGTGAACCCTTAGAAGCTGCACAGTCCAGGCAGAGACTTGAAACCCAAGGCATCAAAGAAGTGTTTTCTAGTGATCAGCATAATCAGAAAGGCATATTGTTGTGCAGCAAGGTATTCAGGAGCAATTCTGAAGCCCCAGAATCCCCAAGTATGTTTTACTTATTAAGGTGGTCAGCCTGAATACTGATCCCCTAATTCCCTCGGGAGCAGTGTGATCTAGTGAAGATCTAGAAGAGATTTGTGCTTTTCCACAGGTTTCAAAACACCCTCTCTTCGCCATTGCATCACAAAGTGTTCATGGTTCTATGAGTCCTGAGTCCTCCTATGTCCTAGGAGTCTTTTCCTAAAAGGATATTTGAGAGTGATTCTGACGGCATAGTGAAGCTTAAACACTCATAAGTTTTTCAGTCTTTGCAATAAAGTAATATTTTTTTTTGTGGATAATTTCTACAGGAGTCTTGTGAAGCAACTGTTTTTTCACCAGACATGCTCTGAGCTGTATGCTCAGTAGTGAAGCTTCACAACTAGAAGATATTCTCTGCTTATGAAAAATTCCCATATCTGTAGAAACAGGATTTTGGCTGAGCAAAAGGTTTGAAAACTTCAGTCATATACAGGGTTTATATGACATTAAACCCCCTAAAACCTTGATATCTCTAATAGCTAACCCTGACAGGCATAAGTGGCTTGAGGAAAAGCTTTCATAACCAAATTCTTTCATACGAGCAATTCAATTTCCCCCTCCTAGCTCCAGGGCAATTTCCTTAACCAAGACTTTCATCAGACCTTTGGCTTTATGCGGGCACAGGAGTCCAACTAAGCCGAGTTTCTTGTATAATGGAGACATGAAACTTCACTTATCTCAGGAGAATGGCACTTACATCATAGAAGAATGAAGTGTCCAACAATCATGTAGCAGATTTGACTCAAAAGCTAACAGCTGAATGACCCTTAGAAGTATATACTTTTAAAAACTTGTTTAACTGGCATACTTAAGACAGGTTTCTATATTTTTGTGTTCAAATCATTAAGATAGCAAGAATAAGAACAAAATAAAGTGCCACAGAATATAATGTTCAAATGCTCATTTGAAATATCACCCATACCCCCAAGCCTCAAAACTCTGAGTCAGGAATGTAGCTTAAATTTTAATACTTTTGTAATAGTTAATGTCTTCTACTATTGTCTGAATCTATCAGAATAGCATAAAGATTACTACTGTGATCAAGCAGTATTTGTTATTTATGCCAGAGAGTACTTGCTTTTGTAAAGTTAATACAAATCGTACAAAACATATCACATTAAAGTTTCTCTAACTTCTTCTGAGGTCAACCCTAGTATTACAAATGGGAATCTTAGGTTAAACCTGCAAGTCATTTTTGTTCCTGTTCCTGGCTTTAAAATACAAGAAAAGGAAAATTTGGTATACTAGGGAATGGATATGGAGGAAGAACAAAGTTGATTTATTTGGTAGTTTTGTAAAAAAAACAACCCATGTAGTTATTAAAAAGACAACACAATGTACAGTTTATCTAGAAAATATGTTACAATCAGTAATAAACAGTTGAAATGTCTGCATATTAATGAAATAGTTTCAAATCAAGTTCATATTTGAGTAAGTGAATATGACGATATAAACCAGGAAGGTAAATAAAAACTTTTGGTATTACAGGGAAGGTATTCTTGCATGACTGAGGGGTTGATGGCTATGTAGCCCAAGTACCCTTGACTACGGTAAGACTTTTCATGGCCGACTCCTTGCAGTCTTGGTCACCTGTCTTGATGAATAATGAAATCATATTGGAACAGGTGCAGCCTAAGATGATTAGGGAATAGATAACTTTTCATGCAAAGAAGAGATGAAAAGATCTTGGAGCCTAAGTCTGAGAGGACAGATGATATTAAACCCATCGGGGTAAACAGCAGGAAGAAAGAGATCTATTCGAGCTAAGGGGGAAAGTTATCACAAAAGCAAATGACTATAAACAGTCTGAAAATTAGGAAAAAAGTTTCCTGTAATAGCCTTCCAGTAGGAGTAACAGGCAAAACATCCCACTGATTTTAAAACGGAGTCTGAAAGATATCATTTGGCATGACTGCTTGAATTAACAAAACATTAAACCTACTGACAATCTTCAAGTTGTTGAATTTGGTGGATGTATAGTCCTGAAGCCACTGGAGTTTCACATTGTCCAGCAAGACCATGTAAGGCTAGATCGTTCATCATCACATTTCATGGGTACAGAAACGTGTATGGAGGAAAATGACAAAGTGAAAGGCAGTAGCTGTCAACTCTCAGATTCCTTCAGCAGTGAGAAGAACTCTTAGTTTTAGCACCTGGGAAAATGTGGTTAAATCACATAAGAATATAATTTACTTGCTATACTGACAATGTCTGGTTAGGTCTTGGACAAAAGCTAAACTGAGCTCTCCTAGTAGGGAAGAAAATAAGGGTAATATTTGTTAAAATATTCTTTTTCTAGTTGTGTTTGAGTAGAAAAAAATTCAGAAAAGGCAAAATTGGTGCTGAAAGCATCTCACAGTCATGGAGATGATAAATTTTTCACATAATTGTTCAAATTCATTTCCCATTTACTCTCTTTTACACCCAAAATAGTTACACTGGTTATACTCCTGATGTACATGTATAGAAGTGAAGTTCAGAAAAAAACTCCGTTGTTGTTTCCTTTGTTTTCCATCTGATATTTGTTCTCAGATTCCCACCCCCTGTATGATGTTGCTACTGTGCCTGCCTATAGGGCAACCATTTGTGTCTTTCTTCCCATCTCCTGTTTCTATTTACACCTCAGTTTCTGCTATTTCTGAAGCTGCCTCCTGATGCATAACTTTGCACAATTTTGTTAGCAGTAAGGGATAGAGAAGCTTGTAATTTACTTCCTTCAGCACATACACAAATGAACTCTCCTTATATTTATCCTGTCACTGTCCCATGGCTCACACATTGCTCTTTAAAATACCAACATGCTTTTCTTCCACAGAAAAATAAAAAAATTTACATATCAATTATACATTGTCTAGTAAAAATGAAACAGACACCTGTAATTATGCAGAGGCACCACACACTTGCACATTGCTAAATCAGTGATGAATGGAAAAGAAAGCTCATGAAAATGAATTTTCAATACATGTTAATTAAGTGAGGCTGAAACATGTGGTATTTCAGAGCATGTATGAAGAAACCCTTATGAATTACTATATTAGTCATATTATTGTTAGGTGCTTTTAACTGTGCTTTCTGCACAACAAGTTTCTGAGAATTAGAGGTTAAGTGGATTTGGTATTTGAACAATGAGCTGAACTTTCAATATCTTTCTGTCTGCTGATTTCTTTACAGCAAACTCAGGCTCTCTACAGAATTTGAGTACCTTAGAATGAGACATATAAATACAACATAAAGAAGTACAAGCCACCTAATGTAAGAAATATGTAGTGCTGATAAAAATGCAGTTTAGCCTAAGACTCTATGAAGCTATTGGGGGTTCTACTGGGTTCATAGCCTTGAATATCACCCTGGGATTAGGCACTTAAAACAGTTTCTCTTCTAGACTGTGACGGAAAGAGGAAGTAGTACCTACTTCTGCTCTCATAGCCTAGTAGATAGAGGTTTCAGCAATTATATTCGATATTCATATTGCAGTTCTTCCTTTGTTTGAAGATACTTAAGCCAAAGCTCCAAAAGAAAATCCTAATAGATATCATATTTAGAGAGGAATGTGAACTTAGTCTTTCTCTAGTTAAAACTGTTCTACTTTGAACAGACAAATGGTATGGAGGAAAAAAATGAAAACTGTTCTACAGTCCAGTATTAAGAGCATTTTCTTAATGGACCTTATAGAAAATACATTTTAAAACCCACATGAATAGCGATAGGACTTCTACCTTGTCTTTCTTGACCTAAATGAATGTTCTGGATACTGCAAAGGGAAAGTAATACTACTTGTTCAAGTTACATTTTACATAAACCCAATTGTGAAAGTTTCTACCTGGATCAGGTAATGGGTAAGTACTAAAACAAGTAATTTGTGCAATAAGCATGATATCGTCATCTAGAACTGAGTTTACAAAAGTTTTAAAAGAATAAAATCTTGATGAACTCAGACTTTAGCTCTCAAATAATTTTGAAAAAGTGGGCCCTAGAGGACAGCAAACTCACAGGTAGAATACCCATAGGTAGAATAGGATAGAAGCTCTTTGCACACCAGGGAGGTTTTACTTCAGATATTAGAAAGAAATGAAGCACCTTAAGAGGTAACCCTCTTGCCCAGCATTGTATCTACAAAAATGAGTATCCATAATGACATAAATTTCTGAGGAACTTCCCACTTCCTTTATGCTCACACCCCTTATGAACTTCATTTGTGGCCAAGTTTCCTACAAAAGACATCTACTTTTTCAATTGGATGGTGTGGGGATCCTCTTAAGGGGGAATAACTCTGGACTTTCCCTCTGCCTCATGTCAGTAACCTGTGAAAGGGTGATTGGAACTGATTACTTGTTAGTTTGGTACATCACCAAGTATAATCTAAGATGGAAAAAGTAGCGATACCCCTTGAGTCAGTCCCAATATTTCATGAAAGGGCAACAGTGAGACGCCACTGTTTGGTGTGGACACAGACTCCTAGTGCTGTAGTGACTCGGTATTTTTGCTTCACCCTTCTCTCAGTCTATTCACATCAACTTTATTACATGATCTTTCTTTTTTTCCACATAGTCCCCAATTTCTGCTTCCCTCCAGTGTTCTTTTTTAATTTTTTTCCTCCATGTATTCATCCCATATTAGTAAAACAAACGAACAAACCATGTATTTTTGCCATTGTCACATTTTTTATTTCTCCTAAGTTCTATTTTCTTCTCTCTTTATGTGCTCAGACTCGAAACTCTTCAGAACCTGAGACAACAAAGAATGTCCTCTTATTTTTATTGGCTATTGAATCATCTCAGTACCTAAGACAGTAGCTACTAATACTGCTACTTAAGTACTCAGGCCTTTTATACAAAATGCATTTGCTCATGTTTTAAAGAATGTGCCAAGATAAGGACTTGTCATATAATATCAGCTAACAAAATATGTGATTTTTAAAACATGAAATTACACTTTTTGGGGTAGGAACAGATGGAAGAGCAGCTTTAAGTAAAAGCAGAAAGCAAGTATAGCAAAAGGAAGGTCTGATAAATGGCAGGAAACTGAGCCCATTGTATTTTGCAAGTACTGAGATGATACCTTTTGTAGGTGTATTAATAAATTAAACAAGTTTACTGACTATGAGGTCATTGATGTGGAGAATAAAGATCACAAATATGACCATAACTATGGTATCAGAAAACAAAAGAGAGTAAGAATCAGCAAGATTTTATTAAAGTTAAAGAAGTGACTTTGAACTGTCATAGCACAATTGCTAGTTAACAACTCACAATGATGAGAAAGCAACTTTGCAATACATGTGCAGAATTAGGGTGTAAGTACTGAATCTGAAATTTTAAGTAGAAGATCTGAAAAAATAATAGATTGTTTCTTGTAATTTATATTCAAATATTATGCTGTTCAGCCTTTTGATTCTCCTCACAAATAAGCGGGTGAAATTTGCTGAGAAAATTTCCCTGAAAGCTAGCAAAGTTGTCAAGTAAAGTCATAATTGAAAGAGAAAGAAGAATTAGAATCTCATGTTTTGTGCAATTACATGAACATTTTGTAAGTATAACCTTCTGTAACTGTTAGAAAAGTAGAAGATTGTTTTCAGCCTTTTTCCCTGGAGACATTTTGTTCATAGAGAAGATTGGTAGGAACCTCTGTCTTAGTAATGTCCTAGTCTATATTAAAAAGCAATGGATTAAAGACGTAAATGGCTCTTTGCCTACACTGCTTAATAAAAGAGAGTCGAAGACCAACCTCACTCCTTGAGGCCAAGTAGTTATCAACTAGTTTATATCCATACTTGTCTAGCTAATGGCTAGGCCGTTAGAGAGAAAGAAAGAGAATGCTGCAGATATTCACAGCATTGCCATGACATGAGATAACAAAAAGCAGTGTATATGGCGAGATGTCACAGGCTTGAGTTTTGTCCCCAATTTTCTCCTACCAGTTCTGAAGAGGTATGTCCCTAAGCAATACAACTTCTTAAGTCACTTTGTGGCACCTGGCATGAGGACCAGAGATAGATTGGTCCCCAGCTGTCTTTTATTTAGCAGTTTCAGACACCATCAATTCTGCCTCTGGTCGCCTGAACTAGACATAGCCAATGATTCCTTATTTTGTGCTTCCCTTCCAGGTTCTGTGTATAACAGATTTTAGCAGTCAATGCTTTAAGGCATAGTGAGCTAACCAAGTAATTTCAAACTAGGGGTCCAACTCCTGTTAAAACATAATTTATGGTGAACTGAACGTTCAGACCCACAGTGGACATAGGCGCCTACCTTTTTGAGCATAAAAAATTTAGGACTGAGACATACATATATATTACTAAAGAGTAAAAAATTGCTGTAGGCAGGATGCATCAGACATCTCTTAGATCTTATCGATACAGTCCAAAGATAAAAACAAGAGCTTTTAAGACATAGGCCTTAATACAGACACTTCTGTTGATATCTTATATAGGACAATGAGTCCCACCACATTAGTCAACTAGTCTGAGGTAACCTTCTATTCATATGGCATTAGCTCTTCGCAAAGCTGACATGGTTGATAGAGATCAGTAAACTTTCTTTGAGGGTACTGTGCTGAAAACCTAATAGTGCAGTGAATTCTACCAAGCTGTAAGGGGTGAGATTCTGTTCCAGAGTATAGAAACCCAAAATTTGGTATCAAAATCTTATTTCTTCATGTGATTGAGATATCCATTTATATCTCTCTTCTGGAGTGGCAGATGGGATGGCTATACCAAATGGCATCTCAAACAGCATTAGACTTTTTTGTGTGGCAAGTGAATCAAGCCTTATTGATCAGGTATTTGTTGGTTATTGCAAAGCTCAGACACCAAACTATGTATAGGTATTTAAGTGTTCCTATGGTCTTTAACTGAACCTGATACAAAATATCTGGCCTTAAAAAAAGAGTTGATCATTAAATACCTTTCAAGATCCTGCTGCTAAATAACTTTAAAAATATGTTTCTGAATAATAGTGTCAGATTCTCAAAAGTTCTCACCTCCACTGAGGGATTTGAATAGTTGGCTGGTTTTTCAGAAAAAAAGTTCATTTAGCATAGTGACTGCACATGTAAAAGTGTTAAATTGCAAACATCTCATTTGAGAACAATGGTTACTGAGCATTTTGCAAGATTTGACCTAGAATAATGGTATATTGGATAATCATTGAATAATCATTCAGTTACTGGCCTGACAATATATTTTAAATTTGTGTGCATGTTTGTGTATACATATATATGTCCTGTATCTATTTATATAGGGATTGAATGTCTTGGAAATCCTCCTTCTGGATTGTTCCTTTACTGGAGAAAAGGAGATTTAGTGCTTTCCATGTTTTGATCTGAAATGAAACTTCTACTACTTCAGTTAAAATTTTCCAGAATAGTTTCAGTGTTGAAAAAGAATCAGATTAAATTCCCTTGAGCCATCATACCCCTTTTTATTATTCTGAACTGCACTTCAAGGCCAAGTGAAGATTCTATTGAAATAGTTATAAATGATTAATTTGTTTAATTCAAAACTTTTTTTTCCCTTTTTTTTTTTTAATCTGACATAAAACTATTGCATTGGCTATTCTGTTTTAGATGGTTTCACATTTAGTTTGTGTGCTCACAAAGGACGAAAGGAATGCACATCATACAATCAGATCATTACCTTGCAGTGGGAGAAAAAATAAATAAAAGAAAAAAAAAGAAGAAGGAAAAAAGAATGAAATTGTGCAGATCAGTATTTGGGGAAGTTTTTTTTTTCTGGGATAATTTGTTTCCACGAGTGTTATGATAGTAAAGATAGAAATTATAGAACCACAAAACTTACATTATTCTCATATATGTACACTTTGGCTTCACATATTTTTCTTTTGTTGGAAAGTTAAGAACAAGACATTTAACAGACTACAGTGACAACAGCAATGCAAATGCAGCGTTCCTCCTAGAACGTTGTTCACAAAAGCTATAAAGAATTGTTCTGTGGACATGGAACTAATGAGGTTTGGGTTATTTTTTCAGATTTGTGTCCTGCAGTTAACTGCAAGCATTGACTGATGCTCTTCTACCCAGTGATTTGGGCATTTATAAAATGGGTTCTCTGTTCTTTAATATAAAGCTGAAGAGCTCACAGAATTTCTTTTCTTTATCCCACTGCCTGTTTTCACAAAACTTCAGGAAACTTCATTATCTTTTTGCTTTTTTCTATTTATCAGTTCAAATCTGCCAGTAAATTCAAAAATGTTTTTTCATAGATGACATACAGAAGGAGAGACAGACACATGTGAACATACATAGACAGACCATTAACTTGTTTTCTCACAAAATGAGGGTAAAAACTGTTCATCAGATACATATCACTGTATATAGCATCTTTGTTGATAAAATATGAACATATGTCATTCCAAATACTTTCAATATACTGAGATTGGTAGGTGACATAACACTGACACTGAGTGCTTTCAAATTATCTTTCATATTTAGGCCTTCTATACCTACTTGATGGACAGTGCTGTATTAAACAGTTTCTCCAGACAAAATTAGACTAAAAAATAGCAGTTTTCTGTCAATGTGTACTTCTGGAAATGACAGCTCTAATTTTTCAGTGCCTGCAGATAATGGATGTTCAAAGATTCTTTCATCATAAGTAACCTCTAGAGCTCTGGATTCTTAACAGGGAAAGACTTCAAAATAAAGAACAGTCCTCTAAACCAAAAAAAAATAATGAAAATAGTGACCATTAGGTCAATCAGCTATATCTTTTCTTTTTGCCATTTGTTTTATTTAAGTATAGTCTGGATAGATTAATCTCAGCTTTGTCTTTCACATAAATTCATTTATATCAATGAGCAGGTTTTTATTTGAGTCCTAATTCTTCTAATTTAATGTCCAGTTTTTCAGCAATAGAATTTTACAAAACTTAGATTTGTGCATTTAGCTGTAAATTTTATCAATACATAAAATTGATCAAATATTTTGAAGTAGCTTATGAATTTTCCAAAAATTAGTTTGATTCTTATTCTTGGGTCATCTTATTCCAAGGATGTCATTTAAAAATGGCAGTTTCTGCAAAATCTGAAAATGTCAACATTTATTCATTAATGTTTTTTACCTGATAATTCATCTGTTCAGCCACTGACTTTCTCTGGAGTCTGGTCTAAAAAATATATCTATATCAGGAGAGAGAAATAGTACCTTGTGATTTA
>VUYV01000040.1:1872472-1897551 GCA_008711295.1 Anarhynchus alexandrinus
GCTGGCAGCACCCTCAGCGCCCTTCCTGCGCGCCCTTCCTCGCGAACTGCCGCGCAAACTGCCGCGCCACGCCCTGACTGACGCGCCACGCCCTGTTTGCCCGCTCTGTTCGCAGCGCTCCTGGTCGCTGCGCTCCCTAGGGCTGCTTCTTATGGGAGTGGGAGAGCCGCCGTGGCTGCTGGCGTTTGGATGTTCAAAGATTCTTTCATCATAAGTAACCTCTAGAGCTCTGGATTCTTAACAGGGAAAGACTTCAAAATAAAGAACAGTCCTCTAAACCAAAAAAAAATAATGAAAATAGTGACCATTAGGTCAATCAGCTATATCTTTTCTTTTTGCCATTTGTTTTATTTAAGTATAGTCTGGATAGATTAATCTCAGCTTTGTCTTTCACATAAATTCATTTATATCAATGAGCAGGTTTTTATTTGAGTCCTAATTCTTCTAATTTAATGTCCAGTTTTTCAGCAATAGAATTTTACAAAACTTAGATTTGTGCATTTAGCTGTAAATTTTATCAATACATAAAATTGATCAAATATTTTGAAGTAGCTTATGAATTTTCCAAAAATTAGTTTGATTCTTATTCTTGGGTCATCTTATTCCAAGGATGTCATTTAAAAATGGCAGTTTCTGCAAAATCTGAAAATGTCAACATTTATTCATTAATGTTTTTTACCTGATAATTCATCTGTTCAGCCACTGACTTTCTCTGGAGTCTGGTCTAAAAAATATATCTATATCAGGAGAGAGAAATAGTACCTTGTGATTTATAAACAGTGCCTAATTATGGTTCAAAGAAAACATTAACAAACAATAATTTAAGAATAATTGATGTGAACACTGAACCAGAACCTGTTAAATGATATTTGTTCACAACATCTCAAGAAGGCTTAAGATTTTTTGCAAAATTTAGTTTATGAACCTTTCTTGTGCTTATAGTATGTATTAATTGCAATTGGACCGACATTTCAGTGAAACTGTTTGTGATTCATGCTGTATTCATGTGAACTTGTGTGGGCCTCCTGGATAAAGAAACCTTAGAGCAGTGACGGTATATGCGCTTATCCTATTTGGTCAAATCATATAATCATGGCATCTCATATGTAGGGTTCAGGAGAATCAGAAAAGAAAAGGACCTCTTGAGACTTTTTTCCTGATATTTCCTTTGTGAGCATCCTGATTTAAAAAGATTGCCTCTCTGTCCTTGAGGCTGATAATGTTAGAACCTTCCAGGAATGATCCCAGATCCTTTACTGTGTTTGGTGTCAGGCATGAGATGCCATCAGAAGGGAAAACAGAGTGGAAGTTTTCCAGCTGCGTGCATCCAGGAGAAAACTACAGAAGGTATTGCATATCTCAGACCTTCCTCCTAGCAGCTGGATGGCCAGAGACTCAGGCGGAAGGGTATTGACCAGGTAGACCATGTGGATATGTGCAACTCCCTTCAGACTTGGTCTTATGGCATAACAACGTAGATTTAGAGAAGTGAGGCTTGCAAAGTGAGAACATGCCTGAAGGGTGTTGCACATATCCATGAGCTACCTGCTCAATAGGGTGCATAGGACTGTGCAATCATATGGTAAAGTAAAAGCAAGCTAAATAAATGCAGAGGATAAATATGACGCTTGTAAGAGTCAAGCAGCAGATAAATAAACACATTCTATTTTAAAGGACCTGCACCCTCCAGCATAAAGATATAATCTTAAAGTTACTCTGGCAATAACAAGAGCATTTCCATACCTGACAACTGAACTGGATGAGCAAGTCAGGATTTTTATTAACATAGCACATGCCTTCAAGAAAGTCCCCAAGCTATAAAACTCAGATCAAACGGTAAATAACATGCATCAACAACATTCATTATTAGTTTTATTGAAACCACATAGTAGATGCTAAATAAAAATCAATACTTATCATAAAATCAGATGAAAGGCATCACCTTAAAGTAAATTTAACTCAGAATCAATGTACTTCTTTAATTGAAAAACCTGAAGTGAAATCTGGAAGAACAGGAGGGCAATAGAACCAAAGAAACACCTTTATAGTGCACTTCAGAACTACCACGTTTTGCCTATCACTGTCTGTCTTTTAAAAAAAAAAAGATAGAGAATACACAATCTAGACAGACAGATGAAATGTATCATATAATGATCATAAAGTTACTTTCTAAAAAGGAACATTTGAAGATATGAAAACTAGTAGGTTTTCTTCCTTAACCTACTTTCCTGTATCATTTGCAGCTCTGACTTCATGTTGACTCAGACAAGCAGAGATACACCACCAAAGAGTTTGACCCCTTGTGTTCTCTGAATATAGGTTATTGCAGTCTCGATTGTTTTGCAAAAAGTCAACAGAGGAAAAATTATCATTTTACTCCAATTCTGTTAGCCATATGCTACATTAAACAAAATCTATAGCTTAAGGGATGGAATTATTTCTGGTATGTTTCATTCTACTTTATTGCTTTTAATGCAGTTTGCATTAAGTCATGACTAGGTGCCTCATGCAATGCTTTACTGCCACTGGACAAGATTGTGTGATGGAATATCACAGGGTGAAGATGTGAGAAAATAGAAATGAAAAAAAAAGATTGTTACTTGATCCAAGTTATGAATTCCTCATTCCTGTTGATTGTACATTGTCCCACATGTCATCCTTCTCTCTAAATTGGAGAGAAACGGATTTGACCGATGGACCACTCGGTGGATAAGGAACTGGCTGGACAGCTGCACTCAAAGAGCTGTGGTCAACAGCTCAATGTCCAAGTGGTGAGCAGTGATGAGTGGTGTTCCTCATGGGTTAGGTCTGGGACCTGTGCTGCTCAACATCTTTGTTGGTGGTGTTTAACATCTCTGTTGGTGACATGGACAGTGGGACTGAGTACACCCTCAGCAAGTTTGCCGATGACACCAAGCTGTGTGGTAAGGTCGACACACTGTAGGGAAAGGATGCCATCCAGAGGGACCTGGACAGGCTTGAGAGGTAGGCCAGTGCAAACCTCATGAAGTTCAACAAGGTGGCCAAGTGCAAGGTCCTGCACGTGGGTCAGGGCAACCCCAAGCACAAATACAGGCTGGGTGGAGCATGGATTGAGGGCAGCCCCGAGGAGAAGGACTTGGGGGTGTTGATGGATGAGAAGCTCAATATGAGCCAGCAATGTGTGCTCACAGACCAGAAAGCCAATGGCACCCTGGGCTGCATCAAAAGAAGAGCGGCCACAAGGTCAAGGGAGGTGATTCTGCCCCTCTGCTCTGCTCTTGTGAGACCCTGCCTGGAGTACTGTATTCCAGCTCTGGAGCCCCCAACATAAGAAGGACATGGACCTGTTGGAGTGGGTCCAGAGGACGCCCACAGAGATGATCAGAGGGCTGGAGCACCTCTCCTGTGAAGAAAGGCTGAGAGAGTTGGGGTTGTTCAGCCTGGAGAAGAGGAGGCTCTGGGGACACCTTATAGCAGCTTTCCAGTATTTGAAGGGGGCCTACAAAAAAGATGGAGAGGGACTTTATACAAGGGCATGTAGTGATAGGATGAGGGGTAATGTCTTCAAACTGGAACACTGGACATTTAGAATAGATATTAGGAAGTCATTTTTCACTATGAGAGTGGTAAAGTACTGGAACGGGTTGCCCAGGGAAGTTGTGGAAGCCCCATTCCTGGAATTTTTTAAGGCCAGGCTGGATGGGGCTTTGAGCTACATGATGTAGTGGGAGGTGTCCCTGCCCATGGCAGGGGTGTTGGAACTAGATGATCTTTAAGGTCCCTTCCAGCCTAAACCATTCTATAATTCTATGATTCTATGACATTCATATTTGCAACTCCTTGACAATGGGAGTAAAGGGATTTCAACGTAGAGGAGGGATAATTCTATATAAAACAACAGATATAAATTCATTTGAATTTAGTCAGGTGTTCTGGTTAGGGAATGCCAGAATGAACTCTGCCATTTCAGCCTTGCCGTAAAGATTTTAGAAAAAGTTTTAGGACTGACAACAGTTTTGACTTCCTATGATATTATTATGATCATCTTTTACCACTTTTGTTGCAAGAGGATTTAGAAGAACTAGCTTTGTTGAGACTAGTGTGCGTGTGTATAAAATTGCACTCACAAACCCACACGCACACACACACACTGTTAAGTACATGAAAGAGGCACACACGTGACAGAAGGGGTTATCTTAAATTTTGCTAAGTACCCATTATTTCACAAGGGGCCCTGCTGAATCTGTTCTTGTGATAGAACGTATTACTTGGTGCCAGTATGGTACTGTACTGGCTGACCCACGCGTAAAACCCCCTTGCCCTATAGACCTTAACAATTTAAAGACATGACATTATAGGAGGATTAAAAAAAGAACAAGTGTGGGTTGTCAAGAGGAAGGGATAACAAGTATAATAGGATGTTTTAGCACAGACACACTGTGTGCACAATTTGTAGCTAGTCAATAGCAGTAATCACAGTAATTACAAGTCACCACCTGCTTAGCCATTATCGGAATACAGGGGTTTTTTATGCATTCCTATAGAGGTGACTTTTAAGGAGGAATTTGAAGGTCCAGAGAAAAAAACATCTGTCCAGAGAAAAAGGCATTTTGATCACTCTTCAGTATCATATCTACACAGTCTGCAGTATAGTAAGGAACATGTATGTTGGAGAAAATGCCATTGTGGACTGCAGAACTAGGTCCTTAAGGACTAAGCGGAAATGTCAACAACTTCAGAGAAACATAGCTAGAGCTTCACACTCTCAAATATGAACAATCATAACTCATACCTGAAAGAAGGAAAGTGTTGTTGTCTGCTTGTGGTAGGAAAGAAGTGAAATCAAAACTAAAGAAAAAGCTGCTGTGCTGACAGAAAACCCCAGAGTCCTGATCAAAAAAAAAAAAAAAAGAAGAAAATAATGTTTTGTTTTCAACCATTCCAGATATCCCTCCAGGTAGAAATTATTAATTGCCATGTTCCTAAGTTTCATTATCACATGGAGAAGAAATCTTGGAGTTATTCCAAGGTATGGATTGCTTGCTGGTTTCTGTACAGTTCTATCAGCTGTTCCACCAGGCCTGTTTGACTTCTGGAATGGCCTCCAGGGGTCTGCTCCCAGACTCTGCACGCTGGAATGAGGACATCTGCTTCACAAATGTGTGCTGGTTGGAAAACCAATCAGGTGAACTGTCTGTGGATGTGTGTTTATTTGTCCGTTTCTTCACCTTTCTAACAATAAACAGGGATATTAAACTGTTACTTGTGGCTCTTGTTACTCTTATAGTAGCCTGTAGCTAAAGTTTGAAAGTACAGATATAAATGCAATATATTATTTGTTACTATATTTTATTTTTATTGTTAGTCCAGATTCTGAAGTACTTAGTCTTATTAGGTCATTACTTTAGATTTCAACCCAACTGAATCAAGAATTTAGGACTCAGTATCATCAACAGCCTTATAATTATTGTAGTTTTAATGAAAGCCATTTTGCATGTCATAGTGGTTGAAAACCTGACATCACTTACGTCAATGAGATTATTGCTATTGATTTCACTTTGACCAGGATTTCACAAATGTCTTTCATTTTGATGAGTTGAAACTTAAGATTTAACCATTAACAGGCTTTTATAGAAGCCATAAGCTATATTCACCTAATTTGCTGCTGAAAATAGGCCAACTTAGAGGCAATAACTATTTAATAGTGTGTTGTTGCACTTCACATGAAGGGGTAAATAACACATTGTCCATTAATATTTCAGGAAAAATAAAAAAATAACACCAACAACTTGCTTCAAACCCTCTCTAGCATTTCTATGATAAGATAAGGGTGAATATGCAGTTCTGGTATTAAAAAGATAAGGCTGACTACTGTTTCTACTTTATTGATTTTCATGGTTGTGGGTTGGCAGTCCTGTGTATTATGGTTAGATAGCAGCTGTGGAGCACAGTGAGGAAATTATTTAGCCAGGTATCATATAAGTATTTAGCAAAATGTTAATATACAGCCTAGATTATGTCTTCAGGATGGAACACTAAAGATCAGACAGGTAACAGCCACTGTACTTTATAGTATATTTGAGAAAACAGCCAAGTACCAAAGTGCCCTGTGACTCTAGAAGATCTGAGGGTCAAAAATTGTGGCTATCATGAGATTTGGTGGTCTGTGACAATGACGACCATTTTTATAGAAAGCTTTCTTATTAGCTTCCAGAAAGGAAAAAGCCATTGGCATAAGCAATGTTTGTGTGCTTGCATGTGTGTAGACATAGAGGAGGTGTAGAGGAGGTTATATTGCTTATGAAATTGGACTGATCGTATTTTGACCATTCGTTTATAGCGAAATATAATGAATTAGTAATTTGAGGCTGAACATCTATGATGATGGAGCTGAAATTGCACTTTGAAACATGAACAATCTGTAAGTCCACAATTTGCAGTATTATGGGCAGACTGTGAATAAACAGTCAAAAACTGAGAAGTGTTTATTTGAAGAAATGGGCAAAAGGTACATTGTGATTATTTGAAAGTCAAAGGTAAACAACTGCAAAATGCCTGTCAGTATTAAAATTAAGAACATAGGATCATAAAAGCTGTCAGGGAGCTGGAGTTGATACTGGTATTTTTGCAATGCCTCCATTTAAGCAGTGTTTAAAAATTTGGAAACAAATAGTAACAATATTAAAAAGTGTTCTATATCTTAAATATAACAAAAAAATACAGGTATTCAACTGATGCTAAATTTTGTAATCATGTTGTTCAATATTGCAGAGTTTTAATTATAGTGTACCACTATACGGTACAGTGTTGTTAAAAAAAAAAAAAGAAAAAAACAAAACAAAAAAAAACCCAACCAAGGACCACTAATCTTCCAGTAGCACAGAAATCCCCCATCTGGTATCAGTGATCCCTTCTTGAGTGAATATGAGGTTCCCTCCAAAAAGGTTTCTTGTTTATGCTACTGATCAGAATAGTGGCTTTCAATTTTTTTCTGTATTCTGTACAAATTTCCCAGTGTAAGGGCACATGCCTTTAGAAATTTTGTATACATACATACATTGCTATATAATATGATACACTTGCTGCTTTAAAATACCTTTTGCAGATCTGCAGATCTGTAGGAGGTGGCCCACATGGTATCTAGAATTATACAATGAATGTGTATACAGCATTTCATAGCTCTATGATTTTCAGGGACAGAAAGAAGAAAGTAAAAAGTCTCAATATTAATGCCTACCTATTTACCTTTCCCTGTATTTAATTCATGGGGCTGAAGTAATAGACCCAAAGTTCTAGCCACTGTTTTGGACCTGTTTACCCTTTATTAACCTGTTCTAGAAGTCAGATAAATAAAGCCACGTCCATGTATATCCAAAGCCAAGATCTAGGGAACTCGCTCAAGCAGACAACATATTTCTGCATAGCTAGGTTGGAATCAAAATATGAAGTACTTATACATCAGTAAAATTTCAGACACCATACCATAAATATGCATTAAATGTGCCTTTGTGGTCCTGCAGCTGAGAACATCAACAGCTGAGTATGCCTATTTGTGTGTGCAAATAACCAGTTTGCACACTCTTTTATGGCACCGAGACCTGCTGTGAAAAATTAAAACATTCAGGAAATCTGGTATTTAAAATCGTTTGCTAAATATTTTATTTTATTGTAACTTAAATTTCTTAGGAAGAGTCATAGTCAGACTTGGCAGTAAGCACCAAGCTGCGTGTGCATTACAGGATGCTTGCAGCATTCCGTTTTATAATGCAAGCCCCACCTATGTAAACAAACATTGTAGAAGAAATAATATCATCTGTTTATCCTTTGTTTTGGAAATAAAACAATACACAGACAGATGGTTGCTAGAAGGACATACAAAGACATCAGATAAATAGCATATTTTGCCATCATAGAAGAATTTTTAAATTTCAGAAATCCTTTCCAAATGCTAAGAATAGAGCACCCGTGTAAAGTAGAAAACAGTCTTAAAAATATAATGAAATGCTTCTAGCAGTCTCCTAGACAGGTGGAATGCAAAGGTGGTAATGGAACACAGCTCAGATAGGCTTCAGGATTGCATTTCTGGGGCTCCAGCACTCTGGGGTCTGTGTTGAAAAGCTTAGAGATGTCACCTAATTTAGTTTGAAAGCAGTTTTGATGGTGACAGTTATATAAAATAAATATCAAGGAAAGACTCATCAGGGCTGGAGTTTGCAGAAGGGGATAAAGACTCCTCACCTCAAAGGTTAGTGGGAGGTCTCAAAGACCTGCAGTTGCAAGACCTTCAAGTATGTCGGCTTTGTGTAATGGGGGGAACCATCTTGTATTCCTGTTAATTGTCATATGTCAGCTATGAACAGTGTGTGGTTTTTTTTCTGATGAATACCAACTTTTAAAATGCTAATGATTTGGAAAAGACAGAGAACTTCTCTTATCAACGACATAAATGACTATAAAGATAATTAGTATCATGGACTCCTAAATCACCTTCTTTTCCTAAACAAGATCAGGAATCAGTATACAAGAATAAATCCAAAACCTACATATTGCTATAGACATTTTTTCAGTCTTAAGGGTAGGCAAGAAAATGAGAGAAAGGATGTATTAGTTTCTCTGCTTTATAGATAGGTATTTGAAAGAAAAAAGTTTTCTAAATGATCATAGTGATGATAGAGAAAAACTACTTCTATACAACCTATTTTTATAAATCGGAACTGGTTTCTTGAAAACACTTTCTGTTCAAGCGCAACTATCTTGGCCCCTCTACCTGTATTTTCTAGCTAAGAAATCCAACTGGCTTGATCTAGTCTTCAGTCAGTGTTGACGATCAGAGTAACAAATTCAATATGATCTTAAATCATGATTTAAGTCAGCAATATATATGCAGCTTCAGAGGCTGTAATGACGGAAGAGCCACTACCACCACAAATAGCTGCTCAGTTCCTGGCAACTCCAGCAGAGCTCAGAGCCCTGTGCTCCACAGGTTGTCACCTCACAGCCTTAGAGTTAGGAGTGGGAATCTTCAACGCCACATAGCTGAATGGAGCTATCTACCTTTGGCAACAGGAACACCGGGAATCACACTGGACAAAGTCCACAGGACCGGCTATAGACATCTGTAGACAGCTACATCTACGCTGGGCTCCTATGGAAAGAAATGTGCTTATCTACAGTAAATGTCATAACATCCTAAAGAAAACATCAAAAACTGATTAGATTAATTATATACTAAAATGTTTTTTTTGGGTTTTTTTTTGTTTTTTTGTTTTTTTTTTTTTTCCCCTCTATAGCCTATAAAGGCAGTAATGAATACATTAGGCTAAGCTAGATGAGGTAAGTTTCCCCCACTGGTCCCACTCTAATTTTTCTCCAGGGTTGAGACACCTCTTTCAGAGCTACTGGGAAGCAGAGACTTGTCATAAAGCTTCAAAACCTTAAATGGTTAATAAAGGAGAGTTGCAACTTTCCTTTTATGTGCAGCTAAATGTGGCAATGCTGCTATTCCCTTATAATAAAACGCATGGGAGAAGGAGGCTCAAACCCCCAGCTAGGAAAAACTTCGCAGTTTAACTTAACTCCACCAAATATGCATATTTTTTGATTCAGAACTTGTATGGCTGCATGATATTTTTCTTACTGACTTCTCCTGGATTGCATAGGAATACACTATAGCAGTCTGACTGCGCACCCAGATCATCAAAGTCCTAACCAGTGCAATGAACACATGGTCAGCGTTTCTCTCTATTGACATCAAAGGAAATAGCATTAAGCCCATATTATATACAGTTTAATGGACTTCTTTGTATAGCGCTGGGAAGGCAGAAG
Source organism: Anarhynchus alexandrinus (assembly GCA_008711295.1). Taxonomy (NCBI): domain Eukaryota; kingdom Metazoa; phylum Chordata; class Aves; order Charadriiformes; family Charadriidae; genus Anarhynchus; species Anarhynchus alexandrinus. The sequence continues at coordinate 1,882,280 of VUYV01000040.1, forward strand.
TGACATGTCTTTGAACATAATTTATAGTTCATAAACGTATTCATGTTTGGAGGCTCAGACAGAGTAATTTGCAGCTAACCAGCTCTAACATTGTTGCCAAGAAAATGATCAAAACAATAAAATTGGCATTGTTACAAAGATTTGGATTGTATAGGATTAAGGATGTAGAAGGAAATTTACTGCTTTGTGGGGAGGTGAGAAGCATTGAAGGCCTGTACACTACCTATGTCCTACTTAAGATACTGCCCTTTTGCAGGCCCTTTGCTGACTGGCAGCACAGCTTAAGTGTGACTTTTATTCTGAAACCTGATGTTAGGACACTGAGCTTCCATAATTCCAACTGATTTCTGTAAGTTTTCAGTAAGTTTCTGGAGTTTTAAAGCATTTAGTAACATGCAGGACCAGACTCACATTACTATTAAATTATGGCTGACTACATACTCTTTGCAATCTGAGGTCAAAGTCCACTTTAGCCTTTCATAGAGGTGTTTGGGGCAGTTTTTTGCTGTGCTCATCTTTCTAAATAATGCTCCAATATAGTAGAATTCTATGGGCTGCTCTATACGTTTCCTAGTCATACCATTTCTTTATAAATGTCCCATAAAGGGCTACAAATTCCCACATCAGCTGAACTGTGTTGCTTCTTGACAAGTTTGGAAAGAGGAATATTTCAATGAGGCAGAGGTTTGCTTATTAAATAAAAAATCACAGAATGCTTGTGATTTTGAAAAAAAAAACAAAAACAAAAACAAAAACAAAACATTACTGGCTGCACATCTGAGCACTAGGTCACACTAAGCCAAATTACAGGCTCCCCTGTTACTGGTTTACTTATTAAATAGAATTGTGAATACTTCAGTGAGGGCATTTCCTTACAGCCTTGCTTTCAGCAAGGAAAAGGCTAACTCTAGATGAGTGTGTCTGTGCATGTGGGTGAGAATTTTTAAAGTAGGTTGCATGCCTACATTACAAACAAGGGTGTGCCCACGGGGAAAGACTGCTATCTAGGGCAGCACCTGGCTGATCTGAGCCAGATCATCATGAAGCGCAGTGTTCCAGGGGCATAAACACTGAGAGCACACTGATTTGAGGGGGATCTTCTACACATGAAGTCATTTCTAGAAAGGCTGCAGAAACTAAGCGAGGAGGTGAACAGTAAATAAATAAAAAATAAAAACTAAAAAAAAAAAATTACATGCTAGTGTTATATAGTGTTTGTATTTCCTACAAGAGAGATTGCTAAGGAAGGATTACTAGTTTTAAGGATTCATTTGAAAGCTCTCCAGGTGAGATATTTTGTTAAAGAACATCTTAATGGCAGCCTCCGGGAGTGGTAACCATGCCTTTTTTCTGTCAAAACACCCAACTGTTGGGTATTAATAGTGTTCTGGGAGTACATTCACTAAACATACCCCTAGAATTTACTTTTATGTCTAGGCACAAACATGGGAAAAGAACCCTCATAATAAGTCTCTCTGGGGAGTGGAATTATAAAAAATAGAAATCCTATTATAAAAAGACAAGAATATGACGTTGCTTTAAGTCAGTAGATGTAAGGAAAATAGAACACACTGTTGTTATGTTATATATGTTATTCTTTCCTCTACCCATTTCCCAATCCTCCCTTATGAAAAAGGGAAGTGAGAACAGTGAAAGAGGGAGATATTCTCACTGGAAACATTGCTGTCACCACTGTCAATAACCAACACGGGAGAAACAACGAATCACAAATCTCCAACCAGTAGGGAGAAAGAATTGTAAGGAAAGAGTATTTGGAAAAGATATATAGCAAATTATTTTCTATATAAGGGTAATAATTTCCTAATTTTAAACCTTCTGAAATATGAGTCAAAGCCATACAGTCTGAAATTATATTCAACAGCTGCATCTAGCTGTACTCCAGTACCCCAGTCTCTGGATTAGTTGTTAAAAACATAGTAGTTATTGCACTGGGGGCTTTTCACTTTAGTGTTCTCCTATTCCATGCTTTGAAGCTTCAATGTTTGTCAAGAAAACACTTAAGAAAGAGATTATTCTTTTCTGCCAAACTGACATTTATACTACATAGGCAAGACGACTGTCTTTTTAACAGAGATTTTACAGATGCTTGTAGGGCTATCAGGTGTTGGTGGATCATCTTCCTGTAAATTTTCTTCCATATGCTTATCTTGGGAACATAATTTAAAATGGTACCTCTTCTCTCTTTACAAGTATAGCTCTGGAAAGCAAATAAGTAGGCTTGTTGTTGTCGAGGTAGATTTTACCTTGATAGTCCATTTCTAACTGCTGCAAATCCAATCTTTTTTTCTCTTTGTTGCTTACTGTTGGCACCGTCCTGCAAAACTATGATTTAACAAGATAATTTCTTGAGATTTGCTCCAAAGTAGGTACTTATCTCTCCTTTACATTCTCTGAATACTCCTTAATCATTAACATAGTAACGGGGTAAAAAAGGAGGATACTTTAGCTTTTAATGGAGGAACTTGAGGAGACAAAGCAAGAGATTGCAAGTGTGCCAATGAACAGTTCTTCCACATCCAACAGACTATGTAACTGCTAGAAAGTATTTCCATGCATTTGGAGGTGCTGTCTTTGTGAAGGAATATCAAACAACATATATATCTTATCATATTAATACAAACTCTCAAACTCAAACGGAGAAACTGGTCAACTATCATTGTAGGTATTTGATTATGCTTCTTCTTCTTACTACTAAATTTTATGTATACTAAGTTAAATTTCGGGGGGGGGGAAGTATATCTTTTCTATTAATATTGTAAAAATAAGTGAATTGGGTTTAACTCTCAAGGATTTCTGTAAATGCCTATTGATTTAGTTCAATATCTCTGGATATGAAAAAAATAATAATATTGCATATATAAAAAAAACAGGAAGCATAACCCTGGTAGCTTCAACAAAATCAACATTTCAATAAATGTCTTTCGGGTGGGGATTCAAGGATTCTTTTTTTGAAAGGGGCTGAGAAAGTACTCTTTCTGTTATAACATCTTTGCATTATGAAAATTAAATACTAGACTTTTAGAAGTCAGAGTGAAGATTTTTTAAACATTTCAATGAATATTAAATTGCACAGTAATCTGCTATAATATAATGTATATTTTTTAAAATAATAGAGAAGGCATAATTTTTGGAGTACAAGGTCAACAGATACTCTTCATTTTTAATGAGGTTTTGCAGACTGATTTGATTTTTATGCATTATGACCGTAACTTTTGAAACAGTGACAGTTTGAGGTTAGATTGTTACCTGGATTACATCTGATGCAAGACCATAAAGAAGAAAAACACTCTTGTAAACTGCGGTAAAAATAATGCAGGATTTTCATGCAGGTGTATATGAACAGACTACATCTTTTTCCTTCTTACAGCTGACTCAGGGGATAGTAAGGGTCTTAACTTTAGGCCTCTCTCCTTCACTTCTCTATCTAGCTAGTACAGCTGAGAAAGTGTGAAGACAACAATATATAGCACAAGTAAATCGCTCTTTTCTTTCACTGGGTATAAGAAGGAACTGAGAGAAAGGGATTTACATTGCTTGGGCTTTCTTAGCTACTGCAGTTTTCATACTGCTCTTTGTTTTGGTCTGTAGCTCAAAATCAGAATTTGACCCTCAGTGAGTCGCTGACTGAAGTTAATTAATTCAACTGATACTGCAGGCATTCAGAATCAGGCCTTTTAGACGCAGCTGAAACTGGTTTTGTTAGTTCATACACGCACAAAAATTCAACCACAGTTCCTCGTCTCAGTTTATCCCTCAGGCACCTAACAGTTTCTGATGCAGAAGGCTTCCTTGAAACAAGGGCCTAGGGTTTTACATCGACTGTGATAACTACAGCGGAGATTTTGCCATTAAGCCAGGCTGAATTTTTCAGAACATGTTGCTGAACTGTATTTAACTATTCTTCTTCTCCCTTTAACCAAGCTGGTGCCAAACCAGGCCGGGGAACTCCATGCCAGCACAAATACTGCTCAACCGTCCATTTGCATTTCACCTGGCACTCATTCTTCCCCAAAGTTAATTTCTCCACTGTGTGTTGATTGGCTGTCTTTCTTTAGTTACATGGCTGCTTTGTGCTGGCTGACTTTGCGAAAGTCTCGCTTTTTTTTTGCATAAAGCTCTCGTGATTTCATGAAAGAACGTGGTATTGCAAGTCTTAGCCTCCAGTTAAGATGAGCTGCTATCTCTACTGCAGCTTTCAGAAGAGTTCTTCCCAGGGCCATTCTATTTTAAACTTAATTAGATGTTTCAGCTTAGTTTTAAAAAAAGAATCTAGGAAAATGACAATTGGGAGACTGGCAGGTGTAGTGTGGCTCAGTGTCAGGAGGCAACAAAGATTTCTGTGTTAAAGCAGGCATTTCGGTCCCTAATGACATTGCCGCAGAGGATGATGAGTCAAGCAGCATTTTACCTTGTGATCGCTCTGACTTCGTCTTTCTAAATAATAGTAATAGATAATAAAATAATAAAAAGCAATAGAAATATATAAAATATAATACAAAATAATGAAAAGGAATAACCCTTCCCAAAATGTTGCCAGTCATGAAAGTTTCCTGGCAGAAATATCATCCATTTTGGATCTACTGTTCTTTTGTATAAAGACAGCTCTGCAGAGGGGTGTAAATCTCAAGTGTCAGATTTGTAAGAACTGGGTCATACCAATTTTAATTTGTGAACACGAAGCTAGAAAGAGTAACGGTAACTCGAGCTTAGTGAATATCTACTGAGAGCAGGGCCACAGCTTATGAAAGCACCTGACAATTCTGAGTGTCCAACTCGAGAAAACATGAAGGACTTGATGTTCAGAAACAACAGAATATTCAGAAAGTGAAAAATAAACCTAACACCTTGTCCCCAGTTAAACATGCACGGATACCTAAAACATAGAGGTCGCTTTTGAAAATCATGCCAGTGAAGTTCTGTTTTCAGAATTGGAGCCAACAACAAGGCAAGCCAGTTTGTGCCATACTTTCAGGTTAACTGTATTGAGAAATTTAGTGCGGGTGTACTGGCTTATTGTAAAATAATAAAAGTGTCAAGACGTGACCTGACAATGGCCTAGAAGAATTATCCACTCCCAAGCATTTACAGAAATTAAATGCAAGCTCAGTAATATGTTTAATCTGTCAGTTACCATTTAGGAAAGGAATGAGCCATCACATGGGCTGTTTCTGGCCAAAACTCAGTAAAAGTGATCAGCTGCAATGGAAGGAATGGAGAATCCACCTTTTGCCTGAATATCAAAATAATTGTACAGTCATGGCAGTTCTTACCTCAGCTGCAAACATGCAGCATCAGGGAACAGAATATAGTGCCTTTAGTTACAGAACACAGAGATTCACACCGTAAAAGAAAGTCCTGAGTTATTAACTCCAGAAATGCTGGTCTGTGTCATTCACATTCTGCTCTCTTTTCTGTTGCTCTTAATTTCTTCTTTCTTTTCGTTTTCTTCTTTCCTGTCTACTTGTTTTTCCTCTCATTTCTAGAGCCCAGAAAATTACCTTTTCTTTTTTTTTCCCCTTTCTTTTTCAAACCTCTTGTTTTTCCATAAAGTTAAATTGTACACAGCTTAGGCACTAACAATAGATTGATCAGAATTTGCCAACATTTCTCTCCTGCATGCAGAGGGACCAGAGTGTCTTTGGAAAATGTAAAGCACATAAAATCTGCCAGGAAAGAAAGGCTGTTACAATATAAGTCTGCTTTGTTTCATTTTGGATTTATGGGAGAAAAAAATAAAATGTCTTGGTAAGAACACCACTTACATTTCCGGTTCAGGTTTATGTCAGGAAGTGAAGTAATACTTGCAGAGTTTACCACTCCTTCATCTATGAAATCCCAATCTGCTTCCATAGCAGCATCTACACTTGTTTTTTGTTTTTTTTTTTTTCCTTTGGGAATAAGGCCCTTCTTTTTTAGTCTCATTTTTTAAACCCATTGTGTCTTCCTTAGGATTCAACTCTACTTATTTTTCTGCAAACACTAATTTTTCTTTCTAACCTCTACAGTTCCTTCTCAGGCTGTCAATATCTCTCCCTGAACCTTAATTTTCTAAGTAAAGCTGTGTATTGATGACCTACTTTTTTCAGTAGACCATCCCATCAATATACTTCAGGTGCGATAAGCACAGAAGAGTTGATGGCATCTATGTTTTCTGTCGACTCAGAGTTCCAAGTTGCTCTTGAGTACAGTTTATTTCTAACTTCAAACAAAGGAAGCTTCTACTCAGTGTGAAAACTTAGTATTCACCCAAAGTTTAGTTTCAAAGGTTAATTTGTAAACATTCAGATTAAATAAGGATCATGCTGAAATATGTTTAAAGGTATCAGAATTGACCAAGAAAGATTCTTGAGTTTTATGACAATGTAGCTACAATGACTTTTTTTGGCATCTTACTACAGCAGAGAATACATTCACCTAATAAAACTGATATTTCATCAGTTTCTTCTAATAGACTTTTGTTTTCTTCCTGGTCTGAGAAATTATTGGGTCATCATTTAATGGTCACCATTTTGTGCTTTGGACCTCAAAACATACTACTATGGCCTCTGAAACACAATTACTTTCTTTTCCTACACATAGAGCAACACAAACTTCAATTCACTGGAAAGTAATTCCCCCTCCAAGTCAAAGGGCAGGAGTTCTGAAGAAACAAGCATCACTGTGAAATGAAGAGTGAATAACAGGTAGAAAGACCACACTGGAAAGATTACCACAGATTCTCTAATGGTTAGAGGGGAGAATTTAAGTCACTGGAAGCAAGACATTAATTTAGGAGTGATTACTATTAATCTATAATGTGAAGTGTATAATTTAGATTTCTTACTGAAATGATAGAGAAAGTTCTGGATTATTTAGAAAGTCAGAGTGTGAGAAATTAATAAAGAGGAATTAATCAGTGAAAGAAGTGCAAAACAGCTTTGCAAAAGTTGTCTTAAGTGTAAACTAAACTTAACTCCTGAATTGTTTAAATGTATACCCAGGGGTATTTTCTATGAGGAGTTATCCTGTTGACTATCAAGCTGTGCTATCGGAGCTCCTGGGTTTCTGAGTTGGAAGTTTGTCACAAGTTTTCTTGTGTTAGTGAGTGACAAAGAGGAGCGTATCATTATGTCTAACAGTCTGGGACTGGAGTAGCTATTCGATTATAAATAGATTCTTATACCATACTTGTCGTCATATCTAAGCATCTTTAACATCCAACACTTGAGGAACAGGTATCAAGTACTGATTGATTGATTAAAACACATCTTCATACAAACAGTAGTGGACTACTGGAGATTTTGCCCCAGGAAGCTGGGGAAGCAGACAGCACCAGCAAGTTCAGGAAGAGATTAGAAAGATTCACAGGCAGAAGGTGTGTTGATGGATGTTAAAAGAATTGGGCAACAATGTGCTTTCCAACATCTCTCATAGAACTGTTCTGGACGCTGGGGGAGTGCAAGCAGACTGGACTTCAAAAAATGGCTACACTTTCATGTTTTCCATAAATAACATCTCCTGGGCTCGATGAACCTGGGTTAGCCTCACCCAGCAGGGCATTTCTTATGTCCTTAAGACCATTTCAAAGCATTAGATGAAACTGAGCAGGACTCTATATAGAGTGACAGTAAAAATGTGATCTTTACAAAGGTGTAATGTTTCTTGGATGAAGATGTGCCAGAATACCTCTCTTTCACGCCAAATCAATAGAGTTTATTATTTATAAACTGTCCTTGAGGTGTATGTATATCTTTGAAGAACTTCAGAAAATGGACTCTTGCTTTCCTTATTTAAGTTGCTGTGAAGGTTTTTCAACAATTGTTATCAACCTCTGTTGCTAACTCCGTGTCTCAACAGTCATCAACAACAACAACTGAATGTGTTTTTATTGGGTTCTTACTAAGCTGAAGGTTATTATCAGACCAACAGGTGTAGAAAACTGATATTAAAGCAGAAAAAAAAATAATCCATGTAGGTCATTGGTTCAAATCTAGCCCATGCTGTTATTATGCAGAAACTATACCACCTATAAACTCTTTGGTGGATAATGTGAACTTAACTGATGATTTCCAGTTACTTCATAAAAGACAAGGTATACATCATGTAACAATCACCTAGCTAGACACTGAATAGAACAGGACTAATATCTGCTTCACAATGAAACTCTTCTAAGGTACTGTTTAAGCAACAAGGAAAACCTTACTCCTGTCGAAGTGTTATGGATGCTTTACAGCTATTTCTACACATGATAGTGTCAATCTATTCTCTGTTATAAACACAAGTATTGCTTAAAGAAAAAGGGAAAAATACATTTAAGGATTCACAGTGAGATACAGTGAAAGTAAGTATATCAAGGGGGGTGAAAAAAGGGTTTGTGAAACAATGCCAGGTAAGACCCTGAGCCTTTCATATTCAGCTGGAATATTCTATTGTAGGTCAGGCAGGCTGAATTACTCTTTCTTTCCACTACTGAAATTGGTAACCTACTCCAGAAACACACATAGATTTGAAAAAAAAAGAGGTCAAAACTAGCACATGCATACATCAAAGGGGTTTGGAATGATAACAAGACATTTAATCAGCCCCTGGTTGTTTACTGACAGCAGGAGATCTGAACCAGCCATTTAGCAGGTTAGAACGTAATCATGCACAGCTAATTGCGGCTCCTAGAACACCACTGTTTAAAGATGCAAGTGTGCCCTGTTTCAGATGCTCAGGGTCTGAGTTGCAGGAGACTGGCTGTTGATGTAACTTACAGAGTCTTCAAGAGGTAACAGCAAATGACAAAAAAAAAAAAAAAAAAAAAAACCAAAAAAACAAAAAAAAAAAAAAAAAAAAAAAAAAAAANTACATCAATAGCAAATCAACAGATAATCCAATCCCGAGATATAGAAAAAGTCCTAAAAGATCGAAATGTGTATTCCAATTACATATCGCCTGGAGGTGCTCAACAACAAAAGAGAGCAATAAACACATCAAATCATTGGAACATCTAACAAATACTACTATTAAAAAAAAACAGCCAAACAAACAACAACAAAAAAAAAACAACCCAAACAAAATTACATCTCAAAACTCAACTTCTGTTTTAAGACAACTGATAGGAGAAAACAAAGAATTAAATCCCCACGTTTCAGTTCCTGTCTAATCAAGTCAGCAAGTTCAAAAATTATCTAACTTTCTCCTGCTTACAATGCTAAGCTATTTAATGTACCTGGTATTTTTACACTGTATGGTCTTTAAAATTTTCACTGGCATAAAATAGGATTTGTTACATGCCTAGAAAAATGTGGTTAAATAAATATGTTTCTTGATAAAAAGATATAAAAGGAACACCATCAACAACAAAGACAGAGCCTGAATTATGGATATTTGTTTTATGTAGACATTTAGTCAGCAAGCCAGCTCATCTTTATATGCAAGTCCGACACCTTGCCAGTTCATGACACTGAGTTTTCAACTACTCTTAAAAAGGGAAAAAGAGGCACTTCCAGAGATCCAGCATATCAGTTACAATTTGTTTCCATCATTTCGATGTGTTTGACTTCTGTGTGTATGGTTCTGTGAAAGCTTTTCTGTGGTAGACCTGAGCTGACAGAAAAGAAAATGAAACAAAAGCCACGTAAGAATTATTTGGAGAATTTAAAGTATTTAAAAATGTACAAAAAATATTTTAGAAGTAACATAAAACTAGCAAAATACACTAGTTTTCTTTTACTGATACTATTATTATTCCTTTCTTACTAAGATGAAAGATTTAGATTTTCTCTGGATTACTTCAGAGCAAATCACTTGCTCTGAAAAAAAAATTTAAAGAAATACATCACAGAATTGGATTGTACTAAATGACAAACCTTAATTTTTCAGCACCACAAACCTATATTTATGAACTGAATCAATACTCATCAGCTCTCCCACTCAAGAGACAAGCTTGGCAAGAACAGAAACTTGGTCTGCTTATAAAAATACTGAGAAAAAAAACCAAGATAGCAGTTTTAAAGGACATTATTCTCATTATATTTGAGTAGGACTATTTGGCTTGGCTGGTTTTTTTTGGGGGGTGGGGGGGGCGGAAGAGGTGTCTGGTTGGTTGGTTGGTTGGTTTTCCCCTGAGGAAAATATCAAACTTAGAGTAATTTTGACTACTAAAATTTTTCATTCCAAAATCAAAATATATTGTCCTTGTCAGGAATATATCTGCTAACAACTGAATATTTAGAGCTTAGAGCTGAAAACTCAGCTTAGAGAATTGACAGCTTTACGTGAAATGAACAGAAATAAAACATTTCAAGGTATACTCAAAAACGAGTTGAAAATGCAATTTTCCTTCAAAATTTAGTTTCAACAGAATTTTTTGACTAATCCTAGTTCTTTTTTATAAATTCCATACATCACTGAATGTCCACTCTGTTCTTTTATGTATTCTATCAGACAAATAATAAAGCCTTTGAATGTACATTTTTTTAAATGCATTTACTCTTTGGAACTTCTTGTGATTTCAAGTCAGTCAAATATTACCTTGTTTTGTAGGGTTCTTTTGTACATTTTACTGTGGTCTCTCACATAGTAAGTGAGAAAGCCTTTCTGTCACGAATATTTTTGTCTGAATTAAATGTTTGGCCTCAGCAAATATTCATGACTTTTAACTTCATTTTCTGCGAGCATTTGTTCGAATAGAATCTGGTTGTTCAAATGAACATGAAAAGCAAATAACAAAGAACAGAGATCATGGCCAAAGCAAGTCCATTAAATAATGCAAATAAATATTTGTCTATGTTTTTCTTTTATTCCTTATGCTTTAGTGTCAATACTACATTATGTAGATGCTTTCTCTTGCTTTCATAGTAAGTAAAATGAGAAATTCATAGTTGTTCAGTTGAATTCACCTGTCTGAGAAGACATACCAAAAGAAAAATGTAGGGAATCAGTCTCAAGTAGGCCAGTGGGAGGTTTTTTTGAAACCTCAATATCCTTGATTCTGAAAAAAAAATCTTCAAAAATCAGCTAAAAGTTATTATGGTTGTGATAACAAGAGAGAATTAATTAAAAAAAAAAAAAAAAAAGGTATAACTAGAGGTGAATGAAGCTCCTGCACTGGTATCCACCAAGTCCGCATGATCTCTATGCTTATCTGCAAACCTATGGAATGGGACACTCTGCAGGTCTCTGATTCTGCACCAGTAGGTCATGTTTCAGGGGCGGGGATTAAGATGCAACCTTAACAGGTTCAATGAAGATAGTTACTCACTCACAGACTGAGATTTTAAATCTCTTCACGTAAATCCATGTTTTGGCTCACACAGGTGCCTGCTTCATGTGGGAGATGTGCACATCTAGTCAAAGGGGTTCTGCTGGAACACACTCCAGCTCCGCCTCTGCCCCTGCACACAGACTTTTCTTTAGTGTGTGTTGGATGACTGTTGCTTATCTAAGTCTCATTCTGCCATGCTGTCAAAATGAAGCCAGAGTGTGTACAGACCAGAGATATGGGAAATACTCTGGAGTCCCACAGCACCAAAGTAGCAATGGAGGTTCATGCACTTCTTCAGTACTTCCCATTAATGTTAAAATTCACCCAAAAATGCTCCAGGTTGTTTTTCTTGTATTGTAAGGCTGTGGGAGAAAGGGTGCTATACTCAAATAATAATAATAATAATAATAAAAAGGATAAAATTTGAGGGTGAATTACTGACTACATTGAAGTCAAAGGCAAATCTATTCTCCTGTTTTCCTTGCGTTTCTAATTTAGATCAGAATCAATGCCTTAATTATGCTTGTAATAGAACTTGCCTGGCACTGAGAACATAATTTTCATTTATCCCTTAAGAAGAAAAATAAATTGTTGAGCCTGCATCACTCTGCATTCTTGTTACCAGACTGACTTGCATTTTCTTGGAATTGCTCCACAATTGAGATTGCAATTTAGTTTTTGATTGAATGTTTTGCACATTGAATTTCACTTTAGATTTTCTCTAGCTCTTTTAAACTGAAGTATGAGTTCAGTTTACTAACTCTTTGAATAGCATAGTATTCAGAGCAGTATCTTGAGTGATAGAAGCTTAATGAGGGCAGTGTTACCGAGTACTCTCTTAGTTGGTCTCGCTTAAATTTGGATGAATAAAAACAATGGCTTATGTTAAAGAGAGTTGGCTCCATACAGCCTATGGGATGGCAACTGAAGACCCTGCCCTCCCAGGTCATAGGGAGGCTAACTACAGGACAGAAGATGTTCTCTCTCAGAAGCCAATCCTTTAATCTTCTCTCAGGATGGAAAGAACAGGTGAGATTTTGAGGAGGGGTGTGTAGAAGTTGTTATGATCTAGTTGCCTGAGTTAGATCACAGCTACATAGCCATTTTTAGTTGCCATAAATTCATGCTGCTGTCCAAAGGGACGGTCATACTTTTCTTCTTGCCTCCAGCTACACATTTCCATTTATCAGCACGAGTACTCATGAAGCAATGCAAATTGGTCTACCTGACATATAAATCAGGAAAACAAACAAACAAACAAACAAACAAGCAGTTTTGCACCAAACCAGTGACATTATCTGTTAGTTTGGCCATCTGGTTGTAAGAATGCTCTTACTCTGTGTAGATATGGGAATCATATGGCTTCTTTCAACTGATTGATGGTGGGTTGGGGTGACACAACAGTCACGGAGTCAGCACCTTATTACCTCATCCGCTACTCAACAGTTACAGGCACCCACTTTTATGGGTCTCATGTTAGCCGGACTGAGAGGATCTCACTGGCACAAATTTACCCTTTAACTTCCCTCATAAGATACAAGAGTCCTCAGGCTCCTGAGGCTAGAGGAAAAATTAAACTTCAAAATATTCAGTGCCTGCAACAGAGCCAAGCTTTCAAGTGTCAGCATACATAGTGGGATTAATAACATCTGAGTTAAGAAATGTTCCTAAATAACAAATGGATCTTTTTATTTGAAAAGAAAGAGTGCCACCAAGGTCACATGAGTGCATGACCAGGAATTTCAGCAGACACTTTTTTCGTTAAGAAAGCACTAGAGACTTGCAGACCTTTGAAAGTAATGGAAGTCCTAAGTTGCCTCCACTTTTACTTTTATTCTGCCTCTTTTCAGAGGTGAAAATCTTCTCTGAAGACTGAAGTGTTGCCTGTTTAGGTGTAATCTCTCTCCAGCATGAAAGGTCATGAGTAAGAACTGGGGAATACAAGGCACTACACAGCAAAACGAGGAGCATTATGAGGAAATTGCTTCCTATAAACCTCCTTATGAAATCGAAAAAGATATCCAAGTGTTTTTAACTATGCAAAAATGTCAAGGAAAATAAAAGCCCTTGAAACTAAAGCATTACCTTGACTAAAACTGAAGGGAATGTAAAGAAGTTGGACAAATCAAGAATCAGAATCTGATCAGATATTTATGAGTACATAATCATATATGGGCTTGAACAAGAAAGAGGCAGCTTTGCAAAACTGAACAGTCTTAACTCTCTATTTAACTCGTGCTGAGAAGGAAGAATTTCAATGCACCTGAATATTTCAGGTGTGCGATCCCCTCTGAAAACCTAAGGAATTACATCCTTAATTCTAAGGCATTTTTAACTCTGTTTCTTTCACAGTTCCTATATATAGGACAAAGAGGAAAAAAAAAACTTTGTGCAGAATGCCTTACCATTTATGTTCGTGAAATTCAGTCACCCACAAAAGATTATCCTCTCCTCCTCTGTCTTAGAGAAGAGCTATCTAGCCAAGCCGTTTTCTGACTGCTTCTAAGTTCTGTTCCTCCACTTATCTTTGGCCACTTGACTTCACTTTAGTCCGCCGTAATAATGAGAGCCTTCTTTGATAGAAAGCAACATAAAAAAGACCTCATTTCCTTTTTCTTGATTAATTTTGCATCCCTCAGTACCTATTTACCTTGATAGATCAGAAAATCATTTCCCAGGAAATGAATGAATTTAAATAGCACTTATCTTAAAGAGACAGTAGTGGAATTGGTTCAGTGTTTTTCAGGGTTACATTGTTTGTGGGCAGATTCTGTGTCCATTTTAGTGTTGCAACACTGTGGTTTAGATCTTCAGCAAAAGTGTGCCCTGGCATAAGTTTGAAAAAAAGAAAAAAGAAATCTTTTTTGCCTGACTCATGAAGGTTAATGCAGTTAAATAGCCACCCTACATTTGTTCCAAATTGACAAGCACAGACATGTCCTAGTATACTCCCAAATTTATTTAGTAAAAGAAAGCCAGAATTCAAATAACCACTAGAGAAATTACAAATCAGAAGGACAGAAGGATTTTCTTGTTTTATCAAAAAGCAGAGTCTCATGCAGCAACAAAAAAATTAAGAAGAAGGAGTCAAGAGAATTAGTTCAAGCTTAGGCATAGATAATAGGTGATAATAATTAATTGTTAGGAAAGGAAGAAAGAATTAGGTTTTTAAAATTCCAAAGAACTGAGACAGATACTCAGGAGAGATTCCAGTTTGAGAGGCAGAAATTAAATGAAAATACATAGAATGCGGAAAACAAGTGGGAGGAGAAAAAAATATTGACCAATAGGAAAAGCTGGGTATTGGATAACATCAGCTCCTGCTTACAGATCTTTACTGTGTTACTCACTGGTACTATATGTGTAGAATTTGTAAGTGGGTCTTATGTAGAGGACGTGCACACAAAAAGTAGTTGTCCTTTGCATACTCCTATAAGGGTCATGTATAATCCAATTTGTCTTGCAAGCAGCTAGCTAAATCTGTGAAAATAATTTATAGGCAAATATTCTCAGCAAAACCAATCATCTCTAGGAGTCAAACTGCATTTATTTTATTTTAATTTTTTTAAAGGAAATCTACAATACCATTCAACATTAGAAGAAGAAAGAGCATGAGCAGACAGAAAGAAATGGCAGAGGTAGAGTAGGAGGTTTACTTTTTCTACAATAGTTAAGCAGCATCAAGACTGAATGGCAGAGGGTAGCTTGGAGCCAGAAAGAGCTGGCAGGAGAAATGTTAATTTTGACAAGCAAGTGGTCATGCTGACATTGAAAACTGGTACAGTCTCCTGTTTTTAGGAAACATACTTAGGCAATAAGTAAATCAATTCACATTGCACAATGTGTGTTTCTTTATTGAATTGTTCTGTTTTTCTGCAGGTAGCGTGTGTGCCAAATGATGTAATAGTTACCATGGGAACTATCCTTGTATAATGAGAAATGTAGAATAAAGCTCTGAGAGCTTCTAAGACCCCACCTGGCATGCACGTATTATTTTTCTCCTTAAAAAAAAAAAAAAAAA
>VUYV01000040.1:1897562-1937659 GCA_008711295.1 Anarhynchus alexandrinus
AAAAAAAAAAAAAAAAAGGAATAAATAACTAGTAATAAAAATAATGCTCTTCCACTTAGAACCTTAAGCAGCACTTCATTCTTAAAATAGACCTGCTGATAGTGGTGTCACTACTTCTGGAGTAGGTGTTATCCAGTGTGAGCTCCAGATATAGGATCATTTCCTTAAAATAAATAGAAAAAAAAAAAAAAAAGGAAAATTATGAGGAAAAAGTATACATTGGGGAACTGCTTTAGAAAGATGGTTATTATAATCTGCTGTTTTAAAGCCAAAAGAAGTTTCTAAAATATTTTAGTTGGAGTACACTTCATTTCTAGTGACAAAAAAAAAAAGTGTTCTATCTATTTATTAGCATCAGAAAAGTGTCTCCAATACTCCTCCTCTTTCTGTTCTATTAATCTGACAATCTTTCTTCCTAATGCTGGAAGAGAAGAGGAAAACATTTTCTGCAAAAGCACTTAAAATACCCTTTTGGGAATCTGAATGTTTCACCAAGCCTAATATTTTGCAAATGCTGTGATTTTGTGGCAAAATAACACATTTTATTTTTTATGCAGGGGGGATGCTTAAGCCATTGTCCTTTTACTTTCTGTTTTTATGCCAGCATACACAGAAATCACATCTGTATAACTGGTACTGAAAACCAGAAGAAAAAGAGTAGTTCCTGATATTTTTTTTCCTTCTTTGTGCCTATATAGCTATCTGGAATCATAGCTATCTGGAATCAGATGTGATTAATTAATCTTTAAAATATCACTTCCGCAAAAAACTGAATTTACCAAATAATGCATTGGATGGAAGGATTTTTTTTTTTTTTTTTTTTTTCTTTTTAGAACTGCTCACTACTTGGAATCTTCTGTGAGTCACAAGTGTCTTTCGATGCAGTGCATAGTAAATTGCAATATAAAAGGATAGACTGCAAAGTAAGTCTCCTCCGGGCGTCCTTAAGCCATCAGTTAACATTTTTTGATATTTTGTTTTACCTTTGTTTAATATATGGGATACAAATTTGCAGTATAAACAAAGTTTATGTGAGAAAGAAGTATTTCTCAAGTTTCTTAAGTTCTGGAAACCCTGATCTCTTGTAAAGCCCATGACTAACTTGCGGAAGTAAATCTGATGTTTTAATTAGAATACTCTGTACTCCCACAACATCTTTCATCATAAGTACTTTACTGACATTTATTAATTAATGGTCTGATCCTGCAACCCTTACTCATCCGCATAATTTTTACTTGTGATTGCAATCATTCAGACCTTTTGCATGAGTAAGATTTACAGAGTGTATGTCTGTTCAGCAGTAAATGAAGCTCATAAACATATAACCAAGTAAGGCTTCAAGAAACTAATTGCAACTTGGCTTCATGGGGGCAGCCATGGGTAAATTGGGCAGTTGTTCAGGCCAGAAGATGCCTGGCTGTAGCAAAAGAGGATCAGATATGCGCTCTTTGTGCCAGAGCCCTGATGAACCAGGGTGGTTTCCAATGTTGTACTTAGAACCAGTTTTTAGCAAAACCTGGGGTCTCCCTGAGGAGGGAAAGGAAGAAAGAATAAAAAGAAAACAAGGAGAAAATGACTATGAGACAGAATAGGAGAAAAGGAGGAAGGGTATGTGTGTCACAGAATCAAAAGTATAAAAGCAAGAAACACCAAGCACAACACCCCAAAAACACCCACCCTGAAGATATCCAAGGAATTGCCCATGGGTGTTCTATCCTGGGATTTTACACCGTCCAGAAGGGAAAAAAGACCCCACAGTGGCTGTAACTCCCCACACCACACATATGCCTCCATCAAGATTCCTCTTCTCAGTGGGATGAACCATCTTGGATGGGGTCAGAGGACTGGGTGAGGAGGTCCTGCAACTCAGTGAGGACTTAGAACCTGAGATGTGAATAAAAAGGTGAGAGGAAAGTGCAACTACCATCTTGATGACAGGAGCAGGATCTTGATGCACTTGGAGGACCTTTGTGCCCAACTTTCCCTCCTGTTGCAGAAGGAAATAGTTGGGGAACCTAACAAAAAACCCCATGCTATGAACACACTCATGCTTACCACTTTGTTATGTAGTATCAGTAAATCAGATCCGAACATAAGGTGGACCACAGGGTTCTTAACCTCTCTTCTGGCAATAAAAGGTATTTTCAGACTGGATGTGGGCAGGACATGACACTAATGACATGGAGTCATTTAAGTATGAGCTTGCAAGGGCATTTTCATGGTGATTTCATGGTGTGGCTGGTTGTTATATGGCTTCTTCAGGCATGTGAAAAGGCTACACAGAGAGGCTAGACACACAGGAAAGAGGTGTGAGAAGAAGTAGTGGAGGGTAAGCACGATGTATCCTCCTTCAGGGCATGCACAAAATAGGAGAGGCTTCCTGCATTCAAAGTGTCCTTTACTTCCTGGAGCAGATTGTGGGGAAATGCAGTAGATGGATGACCCCATGGACTGTCAAAGCAGCACTGGGCCAACCTCCTTCTGCCTGCCATGACCGTCGTTGGTACACTGAGGGGGAATCCACCATTTGCACACAGGGGTCATGTGGCAAGGTTTGGCTAGAAGATTTCTCCTTTTTCTTGGTGTGGAGGACCTGATCTCTTCCAAGTACTTCTAAGCCATAAGGAGCTCCTTATGGAGCAGACAAGCAGTTCAAAAAGGTTCAGAGAAGACCTCTCAGGCTGATGGCAAAAAGCTGCTAGAGCCCTTGCTGCCATAAGTGGTATGTGTTGCGACTACTTACCAACACCATGTTATGGCTTCTCTCAGCAACACCGTTCACCACAGTTGTTAGCATCCTTCACATCTCAACAGCAGTAACAAGACTGTAAATTTGTCTTTCCGAGGTCCCTAGTTCTGGACTGGGACAGAAGTTTCAGTCCTATGTTTGTGTCACAGCCTATCTCCAGCTCTTTACCCCTCTCTGTCCCATGCTTATGCATCTGAGAAGCTTTGAGTCAGCTCTGTGCCTCACAAAATGTCAGCAACAGCATTGGATTCTGAGCCCAGAGCAAGCAGAGTGTGTTTTAACCTTTTTAAAAGTGGTTTGGGTGCATTTATGTAGCACTTCTTACTTATGTAAATGGTCTGAATGATTTCAGCAGAACTACTCAAGAGTAAAAATTATTCACATGAGTAAGAGTTTGAGGATCAATCTTTTATCAGTAAATGTTGGGAAAATACTTGTTTTTTCAGTTAGAATTTTTTTGGAAGTGAAGACCTGGATTCATTCCAGGGAGTACAGATACTTTCCTTACTAAATTATCTAATTTGGGTTGTTGGATAAAGCTCCCTCCAGGGAGAGAGAGTTAGGAGGGAAAGGATGGCATCTACAGATATTTATTTAGCCCATTAAGGTCTAATTCTCTGCCTGGAGAAGCTTCTCTGTCTCTCCTGACAGGAGGGAAGCTTCCAGTAATTAGGCACCTAACTTATGCACTGCTGTAAAGTGGGCTGAAGCTGAGTTGCCATGCAATCAATTCTACTCCACGTGTCCAGGCAAGCCACGGAAATTCAACCCTTGTAAAAGCTGTTCTCACACTAATCTCTGCTGTAACCTCCCCTGCCTCCTTTGGGCATGATCATCTATGTTACAACAACCCCTGGTCCAGCTCTGATGTAGCTTAGCAGCATAACCTTGGCTCAGACTTTTCAGGAAATTGCTAAGTGGTGAGAAAGATCTAAGAGAAAGTACAGAGAATGGAGCTGAGAAGGATAAGAAAGGGAAAATTACAGACAGATGTATGATTATGGATATGGAGAGTGTTAGTAATTTAAAGATTCAAGATGAAAACCACCAACTTGGATGGCATTAAAAAAGGAAAAGATAAAAAGCAAACCACAAAACAACCCAAGGAGTTGGTTAGTGTCACTAATGTCAGTCTGTTGCTGAAGTCAATGGTCTCCATGGAGGTAGCAGGTTAGTGAGAGTGAGGGATCAGTAGCTAAGCAAAAGTTAACGTTAAAGGAAACAGTCGAGGCTCATCCTTCCCCTCCTCACTATTGCCTGTCTGGGCAGGAAAGACTCTTCAGTGCCCTTTCGGGGGTGATGAGCACACTAACGTTTAACCTCAGAGCTCATTAAACCTAGCTATATTTTTCATGTATTAACCAATAAATAATTGCTTTGTGTCTTCAGTGCCTATATCATGCTTGCGGAGCCTCTTTGAGCATGATTAAATATGGCCCAAAAAAATGATCCAAAAAAAGATGGCAACACCTTATGTTAAGAGTTATGAACATTGTAACAGCAAAGGATCAATGAATAGTCTCATTGGTTTCTTAACAATCTTGCATGGTAAGAGTCATACTTATTTATACTGAAACTGTCTTGATTTTTCAAGTGCCATGGTTCCTGTATCCATACCATATTTTTCAGAGTTTTTCTCCTCCTCAGTATTAATCTGTTGCAAGTGTTGTGAAAGATTGCAAATACTATTGTATTTAGAAATCAGAAGGGACGTTGGTCATCAGAGACATTTGTTTAAAAGTATGCTTTAAAGCAGTAGGAAAAAAATGCTTTATAACATTTTTATTCTCTAATATAGTACTAGTACTTATATTTATTTTAATTCTTTTCTTCCATCTCATCAGATATTAAAATTATAATTCACTGGTAACAAAGAGATAAATAGAGTATTTGGTTAATTTTATTTCATATAGTGTTCACTGAAAATATTTCAACCGCCTCTGTCTTTGAATCAACACATATTAAAAAAAGTCATTTAAGAAGCTCTGTATCATTCTATTTTACCTGCTTTCTTTTTTGGTTGGTTGGTTTGTTTTTATTAAGACTGCCCCTACTAAGTTATAAGTAATAACTGAGATATGTCAGAGTTCACTAGCCTTTTTCTGCCCTGGGTGCTGTAAGAATGATTTTCATATTACACTGACCCATTAAATATTTTTAGCATTATACTGAAAAATAGAGAATCCTCCTGATTTGTCTTTCTTTTGAAAGCCAAAAGCTCTCAGTTTTCATGGCAGAGAGAAAATGCACCTAAACAGTAATGTTTGTTAATAGCCTTGAGTTCTGTAAATGCTATATCTTTATAATTATAACCTATTAAGTTCTCCTGTATTGAAACCTCAGTTGGAAACATGAGTTACATGATGTTAGGTTAAACTGGTTAAACAGTCAGCAAAAATATGTTTAATGTCAATGTAAAAACAACCAAATTATTCTGGAGTTACAACTTTAGCAGAAGATGGAGAGGAAGGAATTGGTCTCTCTTCCTTTCTTCCTTTCTTCCTTTCTTTTCTTCCTTTCCTTTCTTCCTTTCTTTCTTCCTTTCACTCTCTTTAAAGTAAGTGTACAAGTTTCCAACACTTTTCACTCTCTGAAAAAAGTGTTGATGGGAGCTTTGAAGTGAAACTACCCATGTTCATTCAGAAAGTGAATACACAGACAAATCTAGTCACTTAAGCTACTTTTTCATTTCATCACAAGAAGAATAAGTAGACTAGAAAAATGAAGAAAATTCTAGCCTCTCAGGTGAAACTTATTAAACAAAAAAAGGCTTAAAAATGACTGTCGACAATGTCATTGCAGGAAATTCTTTCCTCTACACAGCTTGCTAGTCCAGTGATTTCTAGTAAAAAAAAAAATTCTCTGTCACTGGTCAGGCTTGACTGTGGGTTTGATCCGTGCTTCAGGACAGCCCTCCTGCTGGTTACATCTTATGTTTTCAGGAGGCTTTCAAAAGCAGTGTCACTTCAGTGCTGCTGAAAGCTTTTTCTCTTCCTCTGTCTTGTCCTCTCCTGCTCTAGCCTTACAGACTTGTCTACTACTAACTGTTCTTTTGCAACAGGATTAATTTTCAGTCCACTCAACAAGCACTAGTGGCTCACTGAGGGGCCAGGTAACTGCAGGCAGATGCATTCAGTGCATCCAGCCTCAGCTCAGTTCAGATTAATCACAGCCTGAGGAGTCTGCAAGTCTGATGCCATGCTGCAGGATCTTGTGTTGGATGGATTTCTCTCTATTTGGCCTATACTGCAGCCTGAAAACATCCTTTCGGTGAGCAGGCAGAGGTGCTCTAGGGGCAATTTCCATTCCTTGGAATAAGATCCTGCTTCCCCCAGCTACATTAGTCAAAACTAGGCAAATGGTCTTCATTGCCCAATAACTTCTTTTCTACAAAGCATACAGTACCCACACAGTAAACTGTAAACAAGCCCTTCTGGCAGATTTTGTGACTATTTAAGCAGATATATATATAAAAGTTATATAGATATAATTTGATGAGAAACAGGTTAAGCAAAATGGGAAATCCAAAATGGGACATATTTTTCTTCTTTCATTTTTTCCCCCTTTTATTAGTATAGAGTCATAGAATCATAGGAGAGTTTAGGTTGGAAAGGATCTTAAAGATCATCTAGTTCCAACCCCCCTGCCATGGGCAGGGACACCTTCCACTAGACCAGGTTGCTCATAAGCCCCATCCAACATGCCCTTGAACACTTCCAGGGATGGGGCATCCACAACTTCCCTGGAGAATCTGTTCCAGTGACTCACAACCCTAACAGTGATTTTTTTTCCTAATACCTCCTCTAAATCTACTCTCTTCCTGTTTGAAGTCATTACTCCTCATCCTATCACTACATGCCCTTGTATAAAGTCCCTCTCCAGCTTTCTTGTGGGCCCCCTGCAGATACTGCAAAGCTGCTATAAAGTGTCCCCAGAGTCTTCTCTTGTCCAGGCGGAACAACCCCAACTCTGTCAGCCTGACTTCATAGGACAAGTGTTCCAGTGCTCTGATCATCTTTGTGGCCCTCCTTTGAACCTGCTCCAACAGGTCCATGTCCTTCTTATGTTGGGGGGACCAGAGCTGGATGCAGTATTCCAGGTGTGATCTCACAAGAGTGGAGTAGAGGGTCAGAATCATGTCCCTCAACCTGCTGGCCATGCTTCTTTTGATGCAGCCCAGGGTGCCATTGGCTTTCTGGTCTGTGAGCACACATTGCTGGCTCATATTGAGCTTCTCATCCACCAACACCCCCAAGTCCTTCTCCTCAGGGCTACCCTCAATCCATGCTCCACCCAGCCTGTATTTGTGCTTGGGGTTGCTCTGACCCACGTGCAGGACCTTGCACTTGGCCTTGTTGAACTACATGAGGTTTGCACTGGCCTACCTCTCAAGCCTGTCCAGGTCCCTCTGGATGGCATCCTTTCCCTACAGTGGGTCGACCTTACCACACAGCTTGGTGTCATCAGCAAACTTGCTGAGGGTGTACTCAGTCCCACTGTCCATGTCACCAACAGAGATGTTAAACACCACCGGTCCCGGTACCAGCCCCTGAGGAACTCCACTCATCACTGCTCACCACTTGGACATGGAGCCTTTGACTGCAACTCTTTGAGTGCAGCCATCCAGCCAGTTCCTTATCCACTGAGTGGTCCATCGGTCAAATCCATGTCTCTCCAATTTAGAGACCAGGATGTCATGTGGGACAGTGTCAAATGCTTTGCACAAGTCCAGGTAGATGACATTTGTTACTCTCCCCTTATCGAACAATGCTGTAACACCATCGTAGAAGGCCACCAAATTTGTCAGGCACAATCTGCCCTTAGTGAAGCCATGTTGGCTGTTACCAGTCACGTCCTTATTTTCCATGTGCCTTAGCATAGTTTCCAGGAGGATCTGCTCCATGATCTTGCCAGGATCAGAGGTGAGACTGGGGGTTATGTTTCCCCTTTTCCAGTCAGTGGGAACTTCAATAGAGTGCCAGGACTTCACAAATATGATGGATAGTGGCTTGACAACTTCATCCGCCAGTTTCCTTATGATCCGTGGATGAATCTCATCAGGTCCCATGGACTTGTGCACCTTCAGGTTCCCCAGCTGGTCTTGAACCTGGTCTTCTCCTACAGTGGGCGGTACATTATTCTACCAGTCCCTGACTTTGCTTTCTGTTACTTGGGCGGCATGGTTAGACACCTAACCAGTGTGGTTAGTGCCTCATCAGGCAAAAAAGTAATTGAGCCTTCTCCATGTCCCAGGTGACCAGGTCTCCTGTTTCCTTCCTGAGTGGGCCCTATTCTTTCTTCTGTCATTGCTGTACCTATAGAAAGCTTTCTTGTTGCCCCTGATGCCTGTGGCCAGATTTAACTCTATCTGGGCTTCAGCTTTCCTAACCCTTCTGCTTGGGTACAGAAAGAGGAAGGAAGAATTTAGGCCTTTTTCACATTAAAAATTGAACAAAATAGACAAGTGCCAGTAAATTCATTATATTATTATGAAAAAAAAAGGTTAAATCATTATTATTTTTATTGTGCAATCTTTCTTGGTGGCTTCCTGAGAGATTTAGTTTGGGTTTTGTTATTTAATAAATAATTTGAGTAACTACTCTTAATTTCCTTGCAATTACCTTCTAGACATTGGGCAAAGAAAATATTCTTACTACAGTTTATTTTGACAAATATTGTACTGATAGCTTTAACAATAATCAGAGACACTGTTGCATTCTTTCTCAAGTGGCATATAAATGACATAAATTGAGAATGATTCCATGCATTTTCTGCATATATAGTCTTAACTACTTTTCTTTCATTTCTTTGTAAGAAAGGCAAAAAGATTATAAGATAAAATCTTCGAATGCTTAGGAGAAACCTATAGTTACCTGTCTTGGGATCTTATGGAAGAATGGTATGATATACTTTCCCTGTCCAATACATATGTGTTGGTAACTGTGGCAGTAGAATGGGACAGTTGGAGCTTGCAGAGAAAATTATTTCATTTTCACAAACCAGAATCCTCTCTGTTTGCCATTCTAGAGAGAAATCCCAAGTCATGACTTATTTCATCTTTTATTTTGGATTCACTTCCTGTCAGAAGCAGTGAAGGTGTTTATAAGCAGGTGTTTGATTTATAAGGAAAAATAGACAGAGCAGTGAGATTAAATAAGTAAAACCAGGATATTAAAAAAAAAAAAAAGCTAGATTACTTTTGAGTAAAAGAGAGAAAGACGACACAACTGGTGCTCTAAAAAATTGCATGATCACTGACTGATAAAGGAAAAGGATTGCATAAATGTCAGCACTCTGAACCCAGAGGGACCAGGCACAATACCTCTGACAGCACATTTTTGAAATATATGTGTGATACACTGTGCATATTTGGTGAGTCCTTCTCCCAGAGGAGAAAGCTGCATCCATTTCTTTGAAATAGAAGTTTGATGTCCTGAATATATACTGAAGTTGTCTGGTTCTATACAGTCACTTCCTACAACTCTGGAGCTAGTCTAACCTTGAGTAGATTAATACAATGCTGGTGAAATCAACAGATCTCTGCCAATTTACATCAGCTGAAGTTCCAGGGTTGCTGGAGGGAAAAGAAACAACCCAGGTGTCCCAGAAAACACAAAGAAAAGTAAGAAAACTGAATTCACTTGATGGCACATTGAAAACACACAGAAGTAACTCAGCTTGTTCTTCACCAGGTTCCTGCAGGAACAGTTAAAGGGCATTACAACAACTGTAGTACCTCCATGCAGGAGTGAGTTCATACAGTTAACCAATTAATAGAAAATAACAGAACCCGTTTCAACAAATGTACATTCATTTATTTGTGACTTGCAACCAAACACAAATCAAGTAATCCATAAACAAAACAGTAGAAAATGAGGAGATGAGAGCCCTTTAGGGTCAATTCTTACCATACACAGTGTTTGCACACTTGCTGACTTCAGCAGCAGTTGACTGTTTCCAGAACAGCCCCTGTTCTGGAAAACAGACCCCCAGCTAAGCAATTAACAGTGCACTGACGTAATTTATTATAAAGGGTTCCTTCATTACCTTTCCAAACATGGTCACCATACCCATCTGGATAGAATTGTTCACAACAAAAAAAACTAATGAAAACTTTAATCCTTGAACACTATAATTTGCTTTGTAGCTTGGCCTGAATTATATTGCCTTATCCTTTTTAGCAGTTGTCAGGGAACTGTTGTATGTCATTGTGGAAGCAGAGTGAGCTATTTTGTTCACTTGAAAGCATACATCTACAACTGGTCAACTGAACATCTTGCTAGGGGAAAAATTCAGTTGGTGCTCAGTGTCATAAATTCTAAAGTTATTTTAGATATCTTAAGTTAGGTATATCGCTTGGCCTCCAGATGGATCAACGTGGTACAGGTCTTCCATCGCTCCTGTGCCGTATCTGCCAACTGTGCGCCAATATTGCTCTTACGCTACGGAGTGTGAAATGGCAGTGGATGCCCACAGGCTAGCAACTGCATTGAGTCCTATATCTCCATCTAGTATAATCGGAGCTTAGACACCCAGCTCACATACAGACAGATGCATTGAAGACAAATTAATTTGGGCATTTGCATCTGGAGTTGATGCCCAAAAACAACTTAAACACAGAACTAAGAGGAATTCAAACAAAATAGTTCAGCAATTTGATCTAAACCTGGGCACTGGCTAGTTTAAAGAAAGTTGAATCACTTATAATTAACTTAACCCATGGCTGAGAAAGACTAATGAGTCTACTAATCTAATTGAGAACAGAAAAGGTGTGGCCAGGAGAGTCACAAAATGAGACTCAGTTAATGGACAGGGCAATGACAACTGAGGTTTCCATAAATATTAAAAAAAAAATTGATTCAGCTCACCTAATTTTAGACAGTGAGTAGACTTCTGTGCCTGAGTTAGGCACTATGCTTCTTTTATATCCAATGGAGAGAAATACGAACATATAGGGCACAGTTCATCTTTCCTAGTTTATTAGTCTACATTAGTCTGAAATAAATTTCTTCCTAACAGTGTCTATTTCTCTTCATTGGCAATAAAAAGAACCTAGGGCAACTAGTTTAAATTCAGGCATCTACATTTGATCAGAGGACTCCCACCTGGGTGTCTGTAGATAATAGCGTGTCTTAGATCAGAGAGAAGCTTTGCACCATCTGCTCCAGACAGGCTTGTCTAAAGCTCCAACCCCACCTGAGGTAGCCTTTATCGGTATGCCAATTACAGGAATGGCTGTATTTATCCTTAAATTTGCCCTGTAGCTAGAGGTACCTAATCCCACCCGGTTATCTTATTATTATTATTAATACAAATATTTCAACACTGTAGCATCCACAAGCGGAGAAAGTGCAAACAGATTAAATAAAAAAATAAACAAACAAATAAATAAAAAATCAGTCACTTGCTCTCTTCAGCCATCCCACCAAAATTTGTCATTGTACAAAAGTCCATGTGTGGAAAAAAGTACTATTAAGGGGGGATTTGAGAAAATATTAAGCAGCTGAAGTGAGAGACTTAGAGCAGGATTTAGAATTCAGATTAATTACAGCTAATGCTACCAACAAGCATAACACAAAGCAAATGGGAAAGAGCATCAAGGGTGGTGAAAAAATATGCAAAATATTATCTTGTTTTGCTATCAGGAAAGCATCCAGCAAAAGGTATTGTTTCTGCTGTCATTGCAGTCAGTCTCTTAGCAGCCTGAAAGTTTAAACGTGCTAGAAGGTACCTAGCCTGTTGTTTGGCAACACAGGTTGTCAAGGCAACAGAAGCCAGTGACACTTCTCCTTCTTCCTGATGGATTCTGCCACTAAAATACAGAAATCAGGGTCCTGAACTGACCTAATGGCTCTTTGGAAGACATATTTTCATGCCATGAAACCCCTATCTCATATTAAAGCACTGAGGTGTTCTGAAATATTAAATGTGTTTCTTTATTTTTGCAACGCTTATTGATGGGTCGCAGTTCATTTCATTTGTTGTGATGCTGCTTGGATGGATGTTTGGAAGCTTGACATGACGGTCAAAAGAATACTGAAAAGGCTACTGCTACTCTTGCATTAGCCCCCTTTCTCTTGGTAAAACCAGGTAACAGATATAAATCATAGAGATGAAAATCTCCCTGCAGTTTAACTATTTAAAATCTATTTATAACATTTTGCACAAGTAGGTGCACCTATGGAAAACTAGCAACAATTTTTTTTTGTACAGTTTAATGTTTAAATAATGGCTTCAAGAGATACTGCTTTTTAATTTTGGTGTGATACAAACAAAAAAACCCATTCACTGAAACGTGGAAAATGTCTTAAGAGAACACATGAAAGAGAAAATATCTGAACTAGAATCTTTCCTCCCAGTATAATGAAACTCTCATTTTGCTCACCACCATGGAACAAACAAAACTCTCACTCTCTCCTAGGCCTAACTTTGCACACATTCCCCCTTGTTTAAACCCCATGAGTTTTCTTTTGTGAGTCATTACTCAATTCGATGTAGAAATGCTTTTGAATGTCCCTTAAAGCTATTCTCCCATTGATCTGCACAATGGCATGCCTCCCATAGCAGATGGTCTCGCTTGTCTCTTAACAAATGTCCCAAATGTTTCCATCTCCATTTCTGGATAAATTTAGAGAGAATAAAATTGTTGAATCTGATTTTTTTTTTAATTTGTTATAAATTCTAATATTTTTATCAAGGCATTTACTTTTGAAGGCATTCCAATATCTTTGCACACTGAGAGGGAAATCAGGCTTTTACATCTTTATGTTAATATGTAAGTAACATTTGACTTGAAGATTCAGAATTTGGTCTTCAGGTTTTAAAATTTCCCCTAGTATCACTTTAGATAATAATTGCTGCTTCTGCCTTGTCAGCTCATAACATTTTACAATTCTGAAGAAAAATACTCACATTATTAAATGCATGAATATAGCCCACATTCCTGACATCAATTGATTCATTCTGTGTGTGAGCTAAGCATATTGATGAAAAGTAGTTTACCGTAATGTGAAGAAAGCAAAGCTATAGCAGACAGCAAGGATTATATATACACTATACCCAAACTATTTATTCAAAATGGGGCCAAAGGCACCACATGTCCCCTTTGCAGGTCACAAAGACTGAAGGTGCTGTTTTCTTTAGAGATGAGACTTCATTACTAATACCTACCTGCTTATAGTTCCAAAAGTAAATACAGGGTCATAATGGAATAAGGTGAAAGAGGAGTTACAACTGAATTGCTGCTCAGTAAGGAGGAATGATGCACAATTAACATCACAGACTGAGGTCTTCTGCATTAGNCATTAGGAAAAAAAAAAAAAAGAAAAAAAAAAGAAAGCAGTTCAGTGCAGAATGGAATGCTTCGAAAATGAATTTAAGACGTACACAACAAATAAGGAGAATAATAATCCAGAAGTCTGATTCCACCTGAACACAAAAAACCACTTTTTTACTGTAGGGTTGTTCAAACTCCAAAACATGTTACCTAAGGAGATTGTGGAGTCCCTGTCTGTGGAGATATTCAAAACCTGACTGGACACATGCCTGGATAACCCTCTCTAGGTGATTCAGCAGTGGGGGTGGATTAGATGATCTGAAGAGATCCCTTCCAACTATAATGATCCTGTGATTCTGTGACAATGTTATAACTCTACTTGTATTTGTTTGTATGGGTTTTTTTTTAATTTGGTTTTTTTTTCTGTCTTACAGAAAATACAAATTTATTCTGAATTTAGAGATATACAGTGTTACTCTTTGAAGTTAAAAAAAAAGAAAGAAAAAATAATCAAAGATTTACACTTGACATAATTAAAGGACATAATTTTAAATACCTGGTAATATAAAAGGAATAAGGTGATAACACCTCACTCTGTTGATGCGAGCACCCTAATCCATAGGGCATATTACTCACTTATAGCTCAGATTAACTTTCCCAAGCAAGACACACATACAATCCACTAGATCTCATGTAAAATATTTCATCCCATCTCCCACATGCCTTCCTTCCCAAAATGGTGGCCCAGAGGTGGAATTTTAGGTACGTTTTCCTTGTCTCCTTTCATCTTACTCAACTCCGGAGTTACATATTTATTTAGCACCAAAAAACACAGGTAGGCAATAAAAACAGCTCTGCCTCCAAAACGCTTTCACATGACACTGTCACATGACACTTTCACATCTACATTCTTTGCATTTGTTTATATTTTTGTCCTTTAGAGAAGTCTTTGCCTTTGTGATAGAATGGAACAGAATGTAACAGAATAGTTCCAGCTGGAGGGGACCTACAACGATTGTCTAGTCCAACTGCCTGGCCCTGGAGTGTGTGAAGATACGCTATAAGCTACAGCTTTAATGCATATCACATATAACTTTCAGTGGATCTTTTGTAAAGACTTTCTGATTGTAGTCATGGGGTTCCTTCCAGGAAAGATGGTGGGCTCGTGGGGAACAAAGCAAGGTGCAACTCTTTTCTGAATGGATGGAAACTGTGCAGCGGCCAGTCCAGCCTCCTATGTTACAGTAAGAGAAAGGCAAAGATGATAATGAGTTCTCAGAGAAAATGTCATTAGTTAAAATACATCCAGGTTATTGTCTGGTTTGTTTTTTTTTTTTCCAGTTAAATTGTTTGTTTGCTGGCATCTTTGCACCTAGAGAAGTTCTGAAATACTAGTAACTTTTGTGAAAATTAGCAACCACTCATTTTCAATTAGTAAACAAACTTATCTAAAATCACTTGGCTTATCAGGCTGTTTTTTTCCAACATTAATTAAAATGTGAAATAAGTTAAAGAAAAACATCTTATGTAATGCATTTTCTGATCATAGAGTTATGGAAATCTTTTTGTTATTTTACACAGACATATCTGAAAGCCCAAGGAACCTCTTTGAAGCCTTTGACTAAGCAAAATATAGGTAGATAAAATTGGAAAATTATGCTTAGGTATTTGAAGATGTAAATATAAAGGCTAATTTTTGTTTAGGAAGTGAAATAAACATTTTGTTATTTGTCTCAGTAGTTTAACCATTATGTATCAGTTAGTTACACAATAACAGAAACTAGCGATTGTTATTCAAGAATAGGAAAACACTAGATTCATTTCAATAATTGAAGGTCTGAATTCTGAACATAAAAGTACTTACTAAACATTATTCCCGTCCTTTCAGATATAAAACATTGGATTTTAGTAGAACAAAAAGATAATATTTGAAATTGATCTCACCTAGCTACTAATTCTGCAACTGTACTGACTTGTACGTATAATTAAGGTCAACTACTTGATAATTTGTTTTTCGCAAAATGACTATGAAACTTGGTTGTTGGGCTGAGCTTTATTTGCATAGCTGATTAAGAAAACTTCACCACTTTCAAATTCTGATTTTCATTAGAACAGTTACTTTATCTCTAAATCTTCTTTAAATAGACTAAGGGTAGAACGTGATTCCTGAAAACCTTTAACAATTTCTTAAGTCTCGCTGTGTTTTCAAAACATAAACTTATATGTATGTTCCTATTTTCACAGATTAGTTATAAGTATGTCCTTGCTTTAATACTGACCTTGCTGTTTAATCAGTGATTATACTAATTTCAGTGTACTTTATTCTCCACTGCGGTGCCCAGTGCCTATATGGCATTACTACAACAGGCAAAATTTTGATACCTTGCACATCACTGGACAACCATAAAGCAAAGAAAAAGCAATTAGCAGAGATTGATGGGTTAAATTAAAAATTTCTAATAGTATACTCTCTATTAGAAGTTGCAATTTACCCTGCTCAGTAGTCATTTTGACTAGAAGACAACATTCTTGAGTTTAATTGCAAATAAATTTTTGAGCATACATTATCCTATTCATGAAGAGATGGTAGTGTTCCACATACACGGGACTAGTAAGACACAAACAAAATTTTAATATTTTGAAGGAGCTAGACAGGTTTATGGTCTTCAATAACATATGTTTTATATGCATGTAAAGATCTGCTACAAACCTAAACAAAACCTGGTCTTTGAATTATCTGTGTGCTATAGTACATCTCATATATATATATATATCAGAGAAAGATGAACAGGAGGTCATACCATCTAAATATATACTTACAACTGAAGCTTTTGTAATTCAGTGTCTCTGACCGTCTCTACCCTGTGCTTTTCAAGTGGAACATCCGTTTAGGGGTTTTACTGTGATAACGCAGTGCCCTTAGAGCTCTGGATATATTAACTGTAGGTAGCACTACTAAAACATCATGTAAAGTTCAATTCTAACTCTGAAAAAATCCCTCTTCAAAATAATTTTTAAAACTTTTACAGCACAACATAACACAGTTCCTTCTTCAGCACCACCAGACACAGTTACTGAAAGTAAAAATCTATGGGATGAATACTTTGTTTAGAAAAGTTAGGATCATTCTAATTATGTGTCCATGAGCAAAAGAAAAGGAATAAAGAAGGTGGAGGAAATAAAAGGCAACAGAGTGACCATTTTGAAGCAATATAAAATTTGTGTTGCATTAGCCCAGGTTGAAAGCCCACTTGGAATGACTAGGGCCATGATAACTACATTCATCTGGAGTCTTCTTTCAGCATGAGTTACTTCAATAAACATTTTAACTCGCTTGAGTACAGCTGATCCATGTATTATGTGAGTTACACTAAAACAGTTATTGAAATTTAATTTTAGAAACTGACCTACAAATAGACAAGTGATAATAATTGAATTTTATTTTCTTGTGAGGTGTATAATAGTATTTTGTGTGAATTTGCCCATTAATAGTCTCAACGTGCTAGTTTTGACCTAATGTAAACAAGATAGCTTCTTAATTATAATTTATCTAACTGTACTGAATGTACCATGTATTAATGTGCTGCATTTAACCAATGGTATTAAAACTAATACTGAAAAAGGATTTGATGCTGGCAAGAATTCAAGATTTTTCTTTTTAAATCTTTTGAAAGCTGCAAATTGTTACAAGTTTATTTTGAATGAAACCTTTATCAAAAGTATGAAATAAATTTATTAGGTGTCCCTAAAGTACATGTATAAGATTTTAATATCTTTTTAAATTGAAGGTTTAATTTATTTATTTTTTTATATATATTTGATCCTCTTGAAGGGCACTAAATTTATATAACAAGATCTACATGCATCAATAATATACTTTGGGAATATTTAAATTGCATGAAAAATGTTTAATATACAGGATCCTGTTGTGTCATCGCAACTTACACACAGAAGATTTTTGCTACACCTTTGGTCACATCTACTTCCTCACCAATGAGAAATTTTTATGTTTGTGACTGTTCCCTTTTTGTTTAAGAAGGATAGTATAACATCTCTCCAGTTAGCTGCATATTATCATTGTTGATCATATATAGATTAGATATTTGGTATAAAATTTTGGAGTGGCTTAGACATAGGATTTCCTAGTCAAAATTTCTACAACCTGTAAAACCCTTCCCAAAACAGAGAAGGACGTTTATGTCAGAACAGATTTTTGTAAAATAATTAACATTATGAACAGATTTTTGTTGCCTAAACATAGGTCTCTGGTGCCAAATATGTACTCTATTATTCTACCTGACCTCTAATTTGAGATATCACAGCTGTTCTGAAGATCATGCCATAACTGCTAAGCCTGTGCAATAGTCTCAGACCTCCTACAGGATCATAAATGGCACTAGTTCTTATATAATTATTTAAGTGATGATTTGAGTCCCTGCTCAGCAGAGTCACTGGAGGACAGGATTTAGTTTCTGAAAAGTAGGTGGCTACAGTCATTTGGGTTGCCCTGGGGTATCTGAGATAGGAACTTAGATCAGGTAGATACAATACTTGCAGGAAAAATGTCGTCTACTAGAGCATCGTCTGGAGGCCAGTTGTTATACTCTAGGGTGTCTTAAATGGCACCAGATGCTCATGCTAAGCAGCTATAATGGCAGCTTAGATAACCAGCTAACACTGATATTGTAGACACATTCAGCTTTCTGGCTCTAGAACTGGATCCTTTCCCATGCCTAATAATATGCTGTTTATATGCATCATAAGGTCAGAGTTGTAGTCATCTCTGAAATCTTTTTTAACCAGTTAATTGAGACTAAGGTCGTATGAAAAGCTAAGTTTTCTCAATTCAATTTCAGTTGCAGGAATCCAGGATCCTGACTGAGTGGAGTACTGAAAATCAGTAGACATTCATTCAAAAAGAGATTTTAGGATAACCCAGTTGTCTAGGAGGTGGGGAGAGACATGTTGATTGTGTTTTCTGAAATGAGCAAGCAAGTGTTCATTACTGACAATCTTCTTTACTGACTTGAGAATTCTCAGACAGCATATGGTGATGACATATTGGGTGTGTCCATAAGTATGCTATAGGTTTTCTACTCACAAGGATAAGACAGATTAAAAGAAAAAAAAAACAAGAAAAAGACAACAACTAAATTATAACATCTTTAACTTGTTGTTAAGTTTAAGTTTGTTTTATTTTGTTTTATTTTACTTAATTTCATTTGATGTTAATACTACTTTTATTTTGGGGAACAGGGTGTACGGTTTGTTCAGAATTAATAGGATTACCTGGTGATTCCTTGATTCACTGTCGCTATTGTGGGAGGGAGGAGCTACTTACAGTGTTTGAAAATAAATTAATTACTGTGTCAGTGGATACTCTGAGTCTGTTTAGAGCCATATGAATACAGCATTTGTAGATATGTAAGATACAATTGTTTTAGACAATAATCATTGAGTCAGGGCAAATTGTGCTTGACAAACCTGATGGCCTTCTACGACAAAGTAACCTGCTCAGTTGATGTGGGGTAAGCAGTGGACATTGTCTACCTGTATTTCTCCAAGGCTTTTGATACAGTTGTCCACAGCCTCCTCCCAGAGAAACTGAAGCATTACGGTTTAGGCAAGTGGTCTGTGTGGTGGATAAGGGACTGACTGACAAGCTGCACCCAGGGGACAGTGGTGGTAAATAGCTAATTTTCAAACTGGCAACTTCTGACAAGTGGGGTCCCCCAGGGATCAATATTGGGCTCAGTGCTGTTTAATATCTTCATAAGTGATCTGGATGATGGGATCAAGTGTACCCTGATGAAGTTTGACGATGATACCAAACTGAGTGGGGAAGTGGACACTTCAGAAGGGAGAGCTGCCCTGCAGGAAGACCTGAATAGGCTGGAAGAGTGGGCTAACAAGAACCTTGTTCAACAAGGACAAATGTAAGGTCTTGCACCTGGGAAAACATAATCCAGGAGTGCAGCACTGTCTGGGATCTACCTGGCTGGGGAGCAGCTTTGTGGAAAGGGACCTGGAAGTCTTGGTGTACAACAAGCTCAACATGAGTGAACAGTGTGCTGCTGCAGCAAAGAAAGCCAACAGGATGCTGGGTTGCATCAACAAAGGCATCACCACCACAGGTAAAGAAGTCATTATTCCACTCTGTTCAGCTCTTGTCATGCTGCACCTGGAATACTGTGTTCAGTTTTGGTCCCCACTATACAAAAAAAACATGGGCAGGTTGGAGAGGGTCCAGAGAAGGGTCACAAACATGGTCAAAGGACTGGGAAGCCTGGAATTGTTGAGACAACTGGGTTTGTTCAGCCTTGAGAAAAGAAAGCTTAGGGAAGACCTTATCACCATGTTCCAGTATTTAAAGGGTGGCTACAAAGAAGATGGGGACTCCCTTTTTACAAGGGGTCACATGGAAAAGACGAGGGGTGATGGGTACAAGTTACTCCTGAGGAGATTCTGATTGGACACAAGAGGAAAATTTTTCACACTGATAACAATCAGCCATTGGAATAATTTCCCCAGGGAAGTGGTGGATTCCTCAACATAGGTCACTTTTAAGATTCAGCTGGACAGGGTGCTGGGCCATCTTGTCTAGACCATGCTTTTGCCAAGAAAGAATGGACTAGATCATCCTTGAGGTCCCTTCCAGCCTGGTATTCTATGATTCCATATAGTGAGTGGAATTTTTTTTTTTTTTTGAATTTTTTCTCCAGTGAGAAATCACTTCATGGCCCCTCATTACCATTCAGTCATGGTTCTACCGTAACCCTCTAAGAACAGAAAGAGAATCAGGTTGTGATTCAGCCACATTTAACCTCTAACTTCCTCCCTTTCTTTTGAGAAGGACTGATGTTACTGTAATTAGCATTACACTTTGTGTAGTATGATGAAGCTCCCTTGTTCATTTCCCAATGAAATGCCACAAGCAAAACCCTGCTCATTTCTTCACCCCTGCTTGCCCATTTCTTCCTGCATCTACCAAGTAGTTGAAAACAGTGGTCCTTTGAATGTTACAACTTTCTTTTTCCCCCAAGGCATGCATGCTCTTAACAGCTACAACTGTGCTTTGATTAAGCTGGTTATAATCCTAGGACTGTATTAAAAAACCACATCTAACAGCTAGTCTATATGAAAATATATCAAGGTGAACTCTTTGGAAGCAGTAAAAAGAGAACCTCTTCCCCAGTAAAAGGAAAGCCTGAAAAAAAAGGGTATATTTTCTGTAAAGTAGAGGAAATTTTCCATATGCTTCCATAACTACCCTAGCACAAATTCTTCAATTCCCTTTTGGCATTTAGTTTCAGTCCTAACAAATTTTATAACATGCTTTAGTTTGGCAGTTAAAAGTGATGCTTGTTGCTTAGTATTTTCACAATAACTACTATGACTGGGATCAAACTGAATAAGCACCTGTAAAATTAATATTACTTTTTATTCATTTCTGCTTTCGTAAGGCTGCTTTGCCTGCTCTGAGTAAATCTTTTGCTCTTCTCTCAGTAAATCAGTTCTCAGGTATGACAAATTGTTGTCTGGCTAACTACAAGATTGTACTGTAAGTGACCCATCTATCACCTTTTTAGCCTAAATTTCACATAATTTAAAAATAGAAGATGGAGTAGAATGACTAAAAGATACACGGCATCAGTACTTTGTGTCTGTCAGACTGCTTCTTCAACAGGAGTCTGTATTTTGGAGAAAGCAAATTAAATCTCTATATATCTCATTTGTAAACAGAAAGTATTTGCTCTCAAACAATGAAATGTGGATTGCCAGAAGCAGGCATCAGGATGTTATTGAAAAATTCCCAGCAGAGTTAAAGTTTCACTCAGAGGCTTACTCCTCAAAGCAGTCTCTACAATTCCAAGATCTGCTTGTGGCAAGCTAAAGAAAGTTAAATGGTTTCTGAAGTCTCATTTAAAATATAAACAAAATGTGGAAAAAAAGGGGGAAAAAAAAGAATAGAAGATCAAACAAGGAAAACAAATATGACATAAGGAATTTTTAAGAAGTGCCCCTAACAGCTGTTTAAGTACAGTTTTAAAATTATATCAAGTACAAATTGAAGGAAATAACTGTTTTACAACTCTGATTTAACTCCTTCTGTATTACTATGCATGAAATAAAAAGAACTCTTCTTTCAGCATAGAAGATGATAATTCCCCTAAGGTATGAGATGAATTGCAATAAATATACTTGGACATCATAATATAGTCAATTATGTTACAAAATGTCAGGCCAGATTCTGTAATCTGGTTAATTTTTTTCAATAGGTGAGTAAGAGAAGAGATGGAAGCAAACGCCCTCTCAAAACTAGTGTAAAGCTGAGGCTGAAGCCATGTCTGCAGTTAGTATGATACAAGTAACTCTTTAAGAGAAACGTAAAGTTCTGCTCAGGATATGTTACTGACTTCCCTTGCAAAAGTTTAGCCTGTTTTGGATGTATTTTATTTTAGGTTTTAACTCACACTGAAATATTACAGATCAGAGCCTTAAGAAAGAGATTAGTAACTCCTGTCAGTGAGAATTAATTTTTCTATGGGTCAAGAACCATTCGTCAAGAAATAAGTAGCAGTCAGCTAGATTTTAAAAAAGCAGAACTTCAAATCCCTTGAATGCTTGCCAGATCTGAGGACTTCAACTTTTGTAGGGTTATCAATTCTGTTATAAAATATAGGCTTTCCTGTATTATGGTTTCAAATCCTGTATCTCAAAGGAAAGGTTCGTATAAGACAATTATTTGCCCCGTATTTTCTCTTCCTTGGCACTTGTTTGTTAAATCATAAAACTGTACAATCATAGAATTGTTGAGGTTGGAAGGGGTCTCTGGAGAGCGCAGGCACAAGTCCTGAATAGGACTGCATTGCTTGTTAGGGAAGGGAAGAGACATTCCCATTGGTCCATGTGGGTCACCTTTACATCTAACATACAGGAAAAACTGATTAGAAGGTCTGTCTTAAATGTCATCCTTCTAGGTACTTTCAGTATCTGGGCTACAGGGAGATGTTTCCCTGCATTTGGAATTTACAACCACCTTTTGCAGGCATCAAAGACTTAAAGTATAATTTATAGGAGACAGGAAAAGGAAGTGTCTTGGTGCACCAAGGAAGAATCCAAGCTCTATCTCATCAGTTTTAGGTGTCTAGCTGTAGTAACGTATGCTACAAACTGTGAGGCTTTCTAAGTTGGGGTTTGCTCATGGACTACCTGAAGATTATTCCATTTTGATAAAATAAATATTCAATCAGCTAGAGGAAATGAGCAAACATGATTCTGTAGCGTAGCAGATACCATAGGATAAGGTTCCATTAAATTCACAAACATTATAGACTAAGAAATAGCAGGACAGCAGGAATGAAAATCAATTGTCCTTCCAATCTGAGTGAATGTTGTAGCCACTAGGTGCTGTGCAGTCTTGCTTCCCCTCTGACTAAACAGATATGTGAGGATTCATTGCAAAATGGAGTAGCTTCACTCAGGCTCTAAAATACCCAACCAATGCACATTTTGTGAATCGTAGGTGTGAAAAATCACGTGGATGATGAGTACCTAACAGACCAGTGTTCTCAGGATGTAGGTGGCCATGCTTATTTGCTCTTGCAGAGTTTGTAGCCATCTTCAGTGTGTTATCAAAGAAATAAATCAATAATATCGAGAAAAGTAATAATATAGATTACCTTTTACCAATAACTAAGGAAAATAAAACTGTGCAAGATAATTTCTAACCTACTAGCTGTAGTCAGGGCTGGGAAATATATATGTAGCTTCTGTTTCCAGCTCTGTTGTTGGATTGCTGATTGAGTTTGGGCTTTGACCAACTGAATTGCTGCTTTTGTCCTCAGTTTCCAGTTCTTTAAATGGCAACATGATGCTGTTATTAGTCAAACGAACAAACTTTGTACTACCTGTTTAGTAAGTTTCATGCTGACTGTAGTGTTATTACTCATGGAATTCTTACAGCTTTGGACAGTATTATCTTTCATTTCCAATTTATCAAGAAGTTTATGTGGGTTTCATTTGCAACCATAATGATTAGTACAAAGCAGAAGTTCTCACAAACAGATGTGGAGGTCTAGAAGGTCAGGCAGAAGCAACAGAAGATTTTGGCACCATATGAAGTTGAAAACATTTTGATGTGCTAGAATCAAAGCATCAGAGAGATTTGTCTGTTAAAACAGCAAAGAATTAATAGTCAACTCAGGTAAGTAAAATAGTTCAGGGTCTTTCAATGTATCTGCAAACTGGAGGACAAATTATTATCACCTCATAACTTTATATATTTGCAGGCATTTTAAATGTTACAAGTTTTTAAAAAAAAAAGAAAACAAAAGCTACAACCAAAAGAAAATTACAGAGTACATTCTGAGAACAATGACAGATAATGAGAGGTTTTAATCTAAACTCCATAGTAAGAAAGTCATTGCACACTGAAAAATGTTTTTATTTTTATTTTTGTGAATGATTATTTGGGTTTCTTTTCTGTCTG
The DNA here is from genome assembly GCA_008711295.1 of Anarhynchus alexandrinus. NCBI lineage: Eukaryota > Metazoa > Chordata > Aves > Charadriiformes > Charadriidae > Anarhynchus > Anarhynchus alexandrinus. The sequence goes on from VUYV01000040.1 coordinate 1,921,080, forward strand.
TGTTTGGGTATTAAACAACAGTTTGTTTCATTGTGGTCTGTACTAACAGGAACATAAATTGCTCTTTACTTTCAGAAAGTATAATACAAGTTAGTGCCAGAAAAGTCAATTGGTCTTAATAGAGGTGCAATCTTGGAAACAAGGGAACCTCTGCTTTTCAAATTGATAGTATCAATAAGAATATGGTACACCAATACGTTATTCATGGACTGTATGAGTTTCACATATAAATGTCCCTGAAAATTTTCAGATAGAAAACTCAGTACTTCTTTCAGGAAAAAAACAACATGGAAACTATACAGTCTTGCATTATTGTGCTCCTAGCCATCCAGCCCTGTGTTTAATTTTAAAATATGAGGCAAAGCAAGTTACTTGGGACAAAGAGTTTTCAGCACATCCCCACATAATGGCTAGCATTATGGCACTGTGAGTTGCAGCCTGTAAATATGAATTGTCAAGAGCTGAGAGAAGGTAGGCATGAAACACCCTTAAAATTCCCACTTTCTTAGGTCTCTTGGACTACTCAGATCTAGATGTTAGAGCAATTCAAACAAATATGAGTCACTTTAGTACTCTTTGGTTAAACTATTTCACTACCTCAAAATAGAAATTTGTTATTGAAACACTATAATGAAATGAATTCTGGAGTCAATCGGTTCTCCTTAATGATGTCCCTTATTGCTTTACTTATTTCATTGTCATCTTAATTAAAAGAAAAAAAGTGAAGAAAATCTTGCTCAACTCCTTTTTTTTTTTTTGAGGAGTACTACATAACTAATAAGAACAGCTTGTTATCTAACTTATTTGATGTATCCATGGTAACAAAAAAAAAATATCCACAAGTATGGAATTCACTTGAAAGTAGTCCCTGTGATTTTGACCCTAAAAGACTCTCCACAGTGCTGGAAGCCTATCATTGCATACCATTTAGTTTTTGCAGCTTGTGATTTTGCAGTAAGCTCAAAGGCAAATCTATTGCTACAGCCTTAAATTGTATAACTGAGTCTGGTGGTGCTGGATTCTGTATTATTTGAAGCTGAATACTTTAGCTACTGTAAATTGATCTTCCTAGGTAATTTTTTTTGTCATATGGAAATGCTTCAGTGACTTTCTTTTCGTCTTGATTTTCAGGCTGCTACATATACATGGCACATTTTTTGTGTTCTTTCAATATATATTCCCTCTGACATAGCACCAAGAGCAAGCAACTTCACAAGTTATCTATGGTCTTTGAAATTCTTTTCTTTTGTCCATTCCAACAAAGGACATAAATACATGAAAGATTGTGCTGGGTTTTTGTTTTGTTTTTGTTTTTGTTTTTTTTTTTAATTTTGTGAAACAGGAGATGCCTAATAAACTGAATTATTTCCAAATATTGATTTTTTCAATATTTTCTTCTGAAACACAAAATATATATTTTTAAATGTGATCATGTTTCTTGATAAATTAACTTTCTTGACAGCTTTTACCTATAATACACAATGATGTCATAAAGGATTATTAAGAATTATTAAGAATCAAGGCTCTGGTAGGTCAATGACAAACTAATCATGACTATTAATTTTGTATTGTTTTACCCATAATGTAATTTTTCAAGTCACCAATATTTTTTCCCATTAAGTACTTTAAAAGTTGTTTTCATGCATTATATCTGCTGTGCAGAAGTTGTTAGAGGTAGAAAACAGTATGGCCATTCAGAGAAACACAGACCAGCTCATCTCAGCTCAGCCAGTCACAAACTGCAGTTGCTAAGAGTTTGAACATTATCATGGGCTATGGCTAGATATATGGAATTGAAGTTAGAATAGTGTTATAGGGACGAAACTGAGGCTTGTCCTGTAATCACAATTGTGGTGCACTGGGGTCTCAGGTCCAGCAAATACCCCATTAATCTCTGACTAGATGAGACAATGGACCAAGTTGAGACCAGGAGGTTGACTGAATGTCATAACTGCCTTTGTAACAAAGCATTTGACTAATCCTTGCAAGAGCTCTCCAGGTGGGACTCTCAGATCATCCCAGAGATTCCCACATGCAACTCTTGCTGTTCATAGGTCACTTAACAAGCACCATATGTATGTATCTGTGAGCTGGTTAACATTCTAGGTGAGAGATCTGGCCATCTCATTGACTCATCCAGACAGATTCTGCTCTAGAATTAACTAAGCTTTACACAGAAAATTTTAAAGAGTAGAAGCAGTTCCTCCAGAATTAGGAATGATTACCCAGGACAGCAAGGCTATCTATGGGATATTTAGTGGAGCAACCAAAAGCAGACAAAGGAAGGAAATTAGGTGATTTGGGGAGGAAAAAAACATAAGCAAACAGAGGGATAAGTAGATAAAAAGGGCAGTCGATGTGCTTGTCTGGCCATGCCCTGTGCTTGATTTGTGCAGTCTGTCGTATCTTCTTATTAAACTCAATTTCTGACTATTTTTCCTGGGTGAGGGACTCTCTGGTGTGTGTGTGTGTGTATGGGACTCTAAGTCCCAGCAGCTGAAGTGAGACCTCAGGTCACAGGGGCCCACGTGTCTGCGGTGCAGAAGCTGGAGTGAGTGCAGGTGTGCGAGGGAGTGTGGTGATCGCTAGTGAGCATCAAGCTGTACTGGCTGGTGAGTAGGTGAGGTGGCTTGGGAACTGGGGGAGTGTGTGTGTGAGAGAGAAACTCCTGAAGAGCTGCTTACTGGAGGGATCACAGGCTGGGGTCAGCTGGAACCCATTTGTGTGTATGTGCGCGTATGGGAAGCAACTGGGTAAAGCAACGAGCTAGGGCTGGCTACTGTATGGACTGTATGTCTGAGCCCAGTTAATGAATTAATCCACTGCATATGTGTGTGTCAGCATGCGTATGTTGGTGTGTGCAAAGGAGTCTGTACCAACAGCTGGAATGGGGATGGGCCCGTGGAGACTCGTATATCCTGCAGCAATGCAGGAAGTTGGGATCTAGAGGCAGTTACTGGGCAGACTGGGTGTCTGAGTCCAGCTGATGGAGGGATCCACGCTGTACATATATATTTTTCTTTGTATGTTTCTGTAGATAGATGGATATCTGGTGACCACTGATAGGACATGAGGAAATGGAATGAAGTTGTGTCAGGGGAAGTTCAGATTGAACGTTTGGAAAAGGTTCTTCACTGAGAGGGTGGTCAGTCACTGGAACAGGATCCCCAGGGAAGTGGTCATGGTACCAAGCCTTTCAGAGCTCAAGGAACATCTGGACAACACACTTAGTCATATGGTTTAGTTTTATGAAGTCATTTGAAGGGTGGGGAGTTGGACTCAATGATCCTTATGGGTCCCTTCCAATTTGGGATATTCTATGATATATATAATATAATCTTTATATGTATAAAGAGCTTTCCCACTAGCAGACCATCATCCTCATCAGCTGTGGAAAGAAGGAGAATGAAACCATTTCTGCTCTTTGTGTTTGTGTGAGCGTGGAGTGTACCTGTCTGTCTGCCTTAATCTGTGTAGCCACCAACAAGTACATGTGTGTATGCTTTTATGTATTTTGCATATGTTTGTTTCTGTGCCTACAGGGTGTACATGCTTAGCCTTGCTACTAGTTGGAACTGGGGGCATGGAGCTGCAGCAACCTCACTGCTGATAGGCCACTAGATTCAACAAGTCCCAGCAACATAGCCCCATGGATCAAATGGGTCATGAGAACAGAGCAGGAGAGCAGTTCAGGGATGCTCACCAGCTCCAGCTGAGGGTGCAAGAGACTCTCATTACCATCCAGAGAGCAGCTGACCATCCCATTTGAAAGGTTTGCTTCCCAGTATGAGTATTACCCTATGCAAAAGATGCCAGTAAATCAGTTTTTTAACAAACTGCTGTTTGTGACAGTGCAATGAGGGTAAGTGATGCTAATCCTGCACTGTGGCACTTGCACAGTCGGAAGAAATGACTGCCCTCTAACACTTTTATAATTTTTGCTGAGCAGAAGTAGGTGGAGAGGATGAAAAAAATTGATTGGATGAATATGTAACTCACAAACTCATAGTCCAAAATGAAACTTATTAAAAAGTTTCTCTGAAGGAGTGATGAATGTTTGACGTTTTTCTAGATAACTGTTATTCTGTTGTGTCAGACTACTTGTGGCAAATGTCATTGTCCAGGGTACGTTACTACTCACACATTTCAAAACAAAATTCTCTCTGCTGCTTACAAAAAAATGGGGTCTTTAACCTTTGTACCTGTAAAACATTTAATTTTTTGAGAATCAAGTACTTTATTTTTTGTGTGCTAAAAACTCATTTATGAAGCCTAAGGATCCAGGTCATGTCGTCACCTCTATCTTTCTCTACCAATTACATTTCTCCATTGCAAAGCCTATAATAAATGAATTATTATAACAGAATTGGTGCTGGAATTTTCACCAGACTTTCCAGCTGAATTCACTGTATATCTGTTTTATGGACTTAGTGGCTTTTGTTTCTTTAGAGGACTTAGAGTTTACTTTTTCTTTGTAAAACTTTCTTCATAAAGGTCTATGTTTATGAAGCACGAATCAGGACCTTCCCCCCTAAAAAACCCAAACAAACATGGAGAATCCATATATCACCTGAGAAATCTGACTCATAATATAAATAAGAAATTATCATGAAGACTTTTTTTGACAGGAAAAATATTCTCCACATTAATATGATAACGGCAGGTATTTTTTAATGTTTCCTAAAAAACTTTTTATGTAACTATGAATAGAGCTAAAATATGAAAGTAACTTTTACTGCCAACAAATCAGATTTAATTTGTTCCAGCTTTTAGGGCTCTTTGGGTTTATCTGTTTATATTTTTAAAATAAAATTATTATAAATGAAAAAGCAAATTCTATTACTCTGAATATCATATAATAAATGTACTGTATTTTAAAAAAGCTGCAGGGTAAATACAAATTCTCTATTCTCACATTATAAGAAACTTGTTTGATTTTATTGGATCTTTTTTCTTGCTATGAAAATTACCAAAATTGAAGGTTCAATTTAATTTATACAGTAAATTAGATTCTGACGCTTTGTATGAATCATTAACATACCTGTAAGCTATCAGATTAGAGTTGTACATTCAGAAAGGCTACTATATATCCTCCTCCACAGCCAGTTGTGTTCAAATAACTAGTAAAATTTAACTTCCTTCTCATGATCATTAAAGTTGATCTCTTCCCATGTTTAATCTGTAGCATCATGAATACTGCAGTACCTAATTTTATTTACGATAATATAAACATTGAATAGTGCTTAAATCAATAATGTTGCTATAGGGATGTAAGTGTTTAAATTCTTCCACTTCATGACTTCTCATTGGGCTCTATTGGCTTCCGCTGCCCATGGTGTGCAAAAGAAAGCACCAGTATAAAGCAGCTTTATGAAGTTGCCACCTATTTTTTTGTTTTTCAAGAAAATCTGCAGTAATTTTTACCTATTATTTCAACACAACTATAGGGCTGTATATTAAAGTGTGGGAGTTGGCACATATAGCCATGCCTTAGAAAATACTTGGACATCAATGGAAGACACAACAGAGATAGTTGCTGAAATCTATAGGGAAGCATACTATAATACCTGACAATTGAGAAAAGGTTTAGGTTTGAGGCAGTGTAAGATCACTAACTATAAGGAAGAGTCCATCAGTTCTTTACTTGTCTTGGTCATTTATTTGCTGTGTGACCTTAAGCAATTCTCCAGAATAGCAAATCTCCAGAAGCTATTTCTGTTAAAGTAAAGCTATTGCTTGTTAAAAAACAGTTTTCCTAAGAACTATTTCCTTAAAATCAGTTACATAGAAGACCTACACTACACAAAAAGCAAATCAAACCAAAACACTGTTTTCACTTGCATTTCTTCATTTGGCTTTCTGAAAGAGAAAATTAGTATTATGTATGAGTAAGAACTAATTAAATTAAGTAACCGTGACATTTGTGCTAATGATACCAATTAACCAACAGCAAAAGAATATGTTAAGTGAAATACAGAGCTACTGTCTAAAATATCATTAATATGAGACTTCATACTGCTGCATTTTATTTAGAGCTGTGGTGTTTATGCAGAGGTGAGAATTTCAAGGGTGAAATTCAGCACAGGAGAGGAGGAAGCTTCTTCAGAGCTGTTCCTGTTAACAGGAGGGGTCTGATCTGAGCATGCCTGACTTTCATTTGACATCACTGCTGAGGTCTGCCTTCATACAACTTCTCCATCTACTCTTTCAGCAGTAGGATGTCCGGGCAGAGTAAAAGTTTGTACCCGCACACACACAGAGGCACAGACAGTAGAATCGCAGACACTGGGTATTGCCAGGTAAACAACAGAAATAAACATTTATAGCAATTCACCATTAAATCACACATTCCAAACATCAAACATTTAATGGCAATCTGTACTGAAATCACAACGTACTGTGGATTGCGAATGAACTGCAACCCACTGCCCATAGTAGCGTGGACCATCAGTAATTTGCAGACCAATTAGACTATAATAACCCAGGGACAACTGTCTTAGTTTGAGTTATATACAAGCAAAACAAAAATAAGCTCTGCAGACCTATTTTCTCAAATGGAAAAGGGCAAAAAACAAGGCAGGAATAAAATAACTAAAACCATAAAGGGTTTATGAACAATGCAGGATTAGAACATATTTTTCAGTGTTTAACTTACTGTAATATAAACTTTTTGGTCATTTAGGTTTCAAGTCAGGTAGAAATTGCAGAATATGAACACTTATTCAAAGATTCAGACTTGAGTATTTAGACAGACCTAAGTATGTAGGCAATTGTTTGAGATGCTGGTGTAAAACTTCAATCTTGCTATAGAGTAGCTTAATTTCACATGTATTTATTGTGGTAAATAAAAATTAGCTTGCTAGAAATCTTTGAGATGTGAGAGAAGATAAACCAAAATGTTTGTGAGATTTTTGTTAAATTTCATTACTAAAGTTTTATTTTTCTATGTTTTTAGTAGCAAAAGTTAAATATATGAATATGAGCCAGCAGCATGCCCAGATGGCCAAGGCAGCCAATAGCATCTGGGCTTGTACTAGAAATAGTGTGGTGAGCAGGACTAGGGAAGTGATTGTCTCCTTGTACTCGGCACTGGTGAGGCTGCACCTCAAGTACTGTGTTCAGTTTTGGGCCTCTCACTACAAGACATTGAGGTGCTGGAGCATGTCCAGAGGAGACCAACAAAGCTGGTAAAGGGTCTAGATCACAAGTTTTACGAGGAGTGGCTGAGGGAACTGGGGTTGTTTAGCCTGGAGAAAAGGAGGCTGAGGGGAGAGCTTATTGGTCTCTGCAACTACCTGAAAGGAGGTTGCAGCAAGGTGGGAGCAGTCCTCTTCTCCCAAGTAACAAGTGATAGGACAAGAGGAAACAGTCTCAAATTGCACTGGGGAGGTTTAGATTGGATATTAGGAAACATAGCACAAATACAGGCTGGGCGGGGAATAGCTGGAGAGCAGCCCTGAGGAGAAGGACCTGGGTGTGCTGATTGACGAGAAGCTCAACATGAGCCAGCAATGTGTGATCGCAGCCCAGAAGGCCAACCGCATCCTGGGCTGCATCAAAAGAAGTGTGGCCAGCAGGGCGAGGGAGGTGATTCTGCCCCTCTACTCCACTCTCATGAGACCCCACCTGGAGTACTGCATCCAGCTCTGGAGTCCCCAACATAAGAAGGACATGGTCCTGCTGGAGCGTGTCCAGAGGAGAGCCACTAGGATGATCCGAGGGCTGGAGCACCTCTCCTATGAGGAGAGGCTGAAGGAGTTGGGGCTGTTCAGCCTGGAGAAGAGAAGGCTCCGGGGTGATCTTATTGCGGCCTTCCAGTACCTAAAGGGGGCTTACAGAATTGCTGGGGAAGGACTTTTTACTAGGGCATGTAGTGATAGGACGAGGGGGAATGGTTTCAAACTGGAAGAGGGCAAGTTTAGATTGAACATTAGGAAGAAGTTTTTCACTTTGAGGGTGGTAAGGCACTGGAACAGGTTGCCCAGAGAGGTTGTTGAGGCCCCATCCCTGGAGGTGTTCAAGGCCAGGCTGGACGTGGCCTTGGGCAGCCTGGTCTAGTGGGAGGTGTCCCTGCCTATGGCAGGGGGGTTGGAACTCGATGATCTTCAAGGTCCTTTCCAACCTAAACCATTCTATGATTCTATGATTCTATGATTTCTTCACTGAAAGGATTTTTAAGCATTGGACCAGGCTGCCCAGGGAAGTGATTAGGTCACCATCCCTGGAGATGTTAAAAGCCGTGTAGATGTGGTGCTTAGGGATATGGTTTATTGGTGGGGGGCTCAGACTGTTATGATATTGATCCTGCAAGTGAAGCTAGCCTTTGTTATGCTCAGTGGTTTGTTATTACTGAATTTCCTCTGGCCAAAAATACTGGCTGATTTGTTTGAGAGCTCTAGGCAGCTTGTTTCTAAATGGCTATCCTGAAGTGGGTTTAACCAGCTAATAAAATGGTCTCCTATCTTCTTTAATTTTGAATTAATGCTATTTGAGAGAGTGAGAGAAGAAGAGTTCACCATAATCAAGATAAAGATTGGGAGAGTAAGATTTTTAATTGAGTCATCTAGTGTAGGTGTAACTTTTACCATCATCTCGTATATGATTAGGAAATGGGCTTAAATAAGTTTGCATACATTATGGTCATGTGTCTTGGTTTCAGCTGGGATATGGTTAATTTTCTTTCCAGTAGCTGCTGTGTTTTGCATTTAGTATGACAATAATGTTGATAACAGATATTGGTTTAGTTGTTGCTAAGTAATGTTTATATTAAGTCAAGGACTTTTTCAGTTTCCCACAGAAGCTGAGAGGGAGCGCAGACAGGACAAGCTGGCCAAAGGAATATTCCGTACCATAAAATTCATGCTCAGTATATAAAAGTGGATTGCCAGGAATCTGCGATCACTACTCAGGACAGGCTGGGCAATTGATCATCAGGTGGGGAGCAATTGTATGACATCACAATTTTGTATATTCTTTTTACCATTATTATTATTCTTTTCTCTAATTACTGTTCTATTAAACTGTTTTTATCTCAATCCACAAGGATTTTTTCCCTTTTTCTCCCTTTTCTCCCTACCCTACAGGGGTTGGGGGGGGGAGTTAGTGAACAGTTGCATGGTCCTAGTTGCTGGCCGGAGTTAAACCACAACGTCACGTCAGTGAAGATGATTGATATTTTCCGACACCATAGCCAAGACCGCAATTAGGACCCAACTGAGGCTTCACATGGGAAATTATGGTAACTTGGCAAACTGCAAAGCACAACTCCTTTAAGTGTTAGCTAAGATCAACATTGTCAGTTGCTGCAGTCTGTTGCACTTTGAATTGTAGCAGTCTGATCGTGATTCTGAGGCTGAAATTACTTTGAACAGTGTTGTTCAGAACATTTATTGTATTAAGACATTGTTTTTTTTCCCAATAAAGAAAAGGTGGATATCTAGTTTATTAGATTTACTGAAGCACTAGCCAAATGAAAGCTCATATCAAATTTGCATACAAAAATAGTATAAGTCTTTTAAATATATATTTCCTTAGTATATATCTATTTCTATTTTTCGTATGTAAATTTGACACAAAGCTCTAAAAGTTCTCAATTTGGACTTTTTTTTTCTATTTTTCATTATAATTTGACTGCAATTACACTAAAGGCTGATACTACAATTCACAGTTTTAGTGACAAAATGATTCCCTAAATGAACATAAGAATACATATAACTGAGTAGGAAAAAAAACAGATTTACATCTAATGACTTTAAAATGGATGCTAACAAACAATTTGTCTATAGTCTTCCACACAAAGGAACATTTATATTTGAAATCAACATGACAATATGAATAGGTAATCATTAATGAAAATGTAATTATATCTTTAATGAAAAAGAAGGAAACAGACACAATTGCAGGTGTATGCTTATTTCGGTTTCTAGTTCAGATCTTGTAGCACTCTCTGTTAAAATTCTCCTTTGGTGTCTGTGGAAATTGGCATAACTTCACTGGGGCCACGTTGAAGTTGGTATTTTTATGCAAAATTCAAGGATTGCTACTAGACTTATTGGGGGGGAGGCGAAGAAGAAAAAACAGTAACTGTAACAGTAACAGAAAAATATTCATACTAAAACCTAACAAAGATGGAGTATTTTTTTGTACTTCTGTTTTTAAATAGTGCCTTAAACTAACCCTCCTTAAAAATATTTGTTGCCTGCCCAGGAAATAAGAGATGATAATCGATTGTCCACTGAATCGTTAGAATAAAGAGTCAAAAAAGTGCTTAGTTTTGTATTACACTGTGACCTTGATGCCATCAATGAATGCTGAGGGACAGCTATAATTCCCAGGAGGAATCATTTTTCTGTTAAACAGATTTCTTCTGAACAAGTCATGCTGATGCATCCACTGCACAAGTTTGTAAGAAGCTGCGTGGCAACAGAAAATGTGAAAGTCTCTCCATGTGCCCTCTGGATACCTTATGTCCATAGAAGACAGTGACATCTCAAAAGATCAGAGTAATTAATCTCATTTATGTCCTTTCAAAGCCTTTCACCTAATCTTTATAGGCTTTGGAGCCATGTTTTATGATTAGAAGAAATTATAGAAATCAATGATTGCTACTAAAGTATAAGAATTAAAGAGATGCTTATAACAAATAGCAATAGTCTTACTGTCTGGGGCAATAACTGTGATACTATTAATGCATTTTTATTAGTAATGTTAATTCTGATAAATATGTTATATTACTTGCATTACATTTTTTAAAATTTTAATAATAACTCCTGGCACAGTGTCTTTTTTTGTTCTAATTGTATCTTATGTTGGATGTAGCTAGACCACTGCTTGAGTGCAAAGATAACAATAAAAAGCTACTTTCAATTCTCTTCTCTCTTTCTTTTTTCTGCCTTTCTTCCCCAGAAGATTGAGCTTCTTGACTGGACACTCCATTTTCTTTAGATTTCCCATAGGCTCTTATGAATAGACCTAAAGAAGTGTAGTCTGACTGGCATCAGTCATGAGAGATTCATATTGATAATGCCTCATGGACCTTTGTGGTCCTCTCCATTTGATAGGGTATATTTCGCGTCCTCAGGATACACAGCAACAAGACTTTGACAATTATTTCCACAACAGGTCTTAATTGTCCCAGTACTTAGTATTAGAATGTCTTATTTTTAGATGACTATAATCCCCAGCACAGCAGGTAAAGACCGTAATTTCCATTAGTGTGTGACAGAAACCTTAAGATACCTATGTTACTTCTAAACAAGTAAATAGCCACATGGTATTTCCTACACAGTAAATAAAAAAATGTTCCATGTGTACTATCCCTCTTTCTCTTTTTGGCAGCTAAATTTATGTTTTTATGTTAATGTGTTGCAAATACAGCTAGCCTGTAAAGAACTGACCAAGTATTTTGTTAGTGAAAAGCAAAGTTTACCTACTGTTGGTAAAGCAACTGTAATACAGATGGGGATTGCTTACACTGCAGTCCAGACCTTTAATACTGTAAATGAACATGCTTATCTACTGAAGAGAAAGGAAGCTAAAGAAACATGTATTCTGGTAGCATTGTAAGTAATACCTAAGTCAGGTAGGGAGTGGAGCTCTCATCACTGCTTGAATGGCTATTTCTTATCTCTAGGTCTCAAAGTTTCATTCCCAGATGTCCTTTAAGTACCAATGAATCTAGTATGAGTGCTTTAAGAAAGTGTATCACCCGATGTGCTGCAACCAAGACAGACAAAGGAATTTATAATCTTAAAATTTACAGGACCTCTGAAGTGAATACCATCTTCAAATACTTAGGTGTCATGAAGGTTTGATGACCATTTTTATGCTCACTGGAAGAAACATGGTTGCTTGGGGATACTTCCAGTATAAATTTACATATCCTTAAAGATAAAAGAACAGATTGGTAAGTTTTGTGAATAGCGAATAGTGACCCAACCATTGAAATTTACTAACTGGCAAGGCATTTACCACACACCTAAATCCTTTTATGCTGACACTTCTGATGCTTGTGTGGTTGTGCAAAGGACAAGAGCTATGTCTTCACAAACATACCAGTCAGGATCTGGTCCCTGTTGAGATTTTTTTTTTTCAAATCTGAGAGCCTATTCATGCCATTTTGACTCATGCAGAATACTACTTTACTTTGAAAGCATTTCCATTAAAAACAGCAATACTGCTTGTTTGTTTAAAAATACATTTGATTTTTGGCTTGCAAATTGCCATGAGCTGCTCAGCAAGACACATCATAGGCCCAGTCTTAAAAAGGCCATTCTTGCATATTACACCAAATAGAATCCATGTCAGTTGTAAAATCAAAGAAACATTTGGTTTGGAATGTGTCTCTAATAATAACAGTAATTATATTTAGCACTTACTTAGCAATTTTCATCTGCAAAGCACTTATTACCAGCATTAGGTACTTAATTCTCATAGAACCTCAGCAAGGTAGGCAAGTATTCCACCTCCCTGTAAGGGGATGCATTGTTGGCTGGCAGATGATTGTTCATTGAATAGAATGAAAAAGAAAAGAAAAGAAAAGAAAGCAAACAGCTAATCCAGAAGTTTTAAGAAGAAAAACTTTAATACTAATAGTTTCAGGAGTAAGATAATGTGTGATGGAATAATTCTGTTCCTTGAAATGCACAGAAAGCTTAGCTCAATCAGTAATGACTCACTGGACTCATAGTCCGGTGAAATATTGCCACCATACAAAAAGTTTATTTTCCAACCTACCATCTTGAATGTGAAAGTCAAATGAAAAACTGTCTTCAGAAGGTGTTCTGCTGAATCATTGTTTTCCTGAGTACATGGAGCATGAGAAAATTCCTTTCAATTTCTCTTCCTACCTGGTAGCCTTACACATTCTGCAAGTTCTCCAGTATTTCACTGTTACCCCAAGACAACATATCCCTGGAGTGTACTATGCAAGATGCACCCCTCTGTTCCTTACACCCTTGGCACTGAAAAGATTCTTGGCTGCTCTCTAGAGTAACACAAAGGAGCTAGAGTCTGCCTGGCTGTCTGTTAAAGAATTTCATTTTTCCCACTGTATCTGTTTTCTATAGCTGCATTGGCATTGTCTGTCATTTATGTAACTGCAGGAGACCATATTCTTGCAAAAACAATTGTATCTAAACAGGTGTTATTTCCACTAACAGTCCAAATAGATCGGGGGTGGGAAGTAAGTCAAATAAAGAGCTATGGACTTATCTCTAAGGTAGAAACAATAAATAATAGTTAAAAAGTCAGCTTTAACAACTAATTAGGACAGTTTAAAAGTGATCTCTTTTGAAGGAAGTGCAATACACAATAATAAGTTCTTAGATAGTACACCTAGATTTACATTTTTCTGCAGGATGTTTGTTTTGGGGTTTTTTTTTGCACTGAAATGTGTTAATTCAATAGCACTGGAACTTTACACCAACCAATTTTTAAAATATGTTGGGTTTAGGACTGCATATTTGGAGCATCTTGAGAGGATTACTGTACCATAATGTAGTTATATATTTGAATATAATCTGCCACTATGAAGAGAATATAAAGTAAATATCTTTGTATTTTGGTGGTTCCTTCCACCTCTGCCTTTTCCTGCCAGTGCCATCTGAATCCCAGTTCAGTTTTCTTACCTTCCATGATCTCATGTTTATTGCTCTGATCTCTGCATGCCTGTGTTTCCTCGTACCCTTCTACTATCTTTACTTATCCTCATCTTAGCTGCGCTCTTCTGTCTTATTTTTTTGGCTACTGTACCCCATCTTGTCTCCCACAAAGTTTCTGTTTCAGTCCCAGTTGCCTGTCATTTCTTTGCTTCCTCTAGTCTGCCACAGGCAGATATCCTTTAACACTTTTAAGATTTCATTCCTCTCCCTCTGGTCTCCTTTTCCTTTTCCTTCTTAAATCAGCGTGTTTGGCTCCCTGAATGGGACTTTCTATCCCACACTACAGAAACCAAAATCTAACTTTGTATTCATCAGTCTGCTGATCCATTGAAACTTCCACTATAGTATTCAAGCTAGGGTAAAGAAGAATTTTCCGAACAAAATACAACAAATAATTAGACTTTATCACTAAGCTATGTTTACTATGAGTTATTTTTCACACCACTGATCATAATAATCATTATATGAAATAATAAGTGAATGGAAATACACATCAACTCTGTTTTCATAAAAATTCAGAAAGTTATTCTTCTTTTCAGAAAGGCAAGACCTCTTTAGGATCTATGGATTAATTCAGCATATACAGCATGTTTTTCTGCAATCATTATGATACAACTAACTCTGAGAAAGTATTATCTATTCCCAACACTCATAACAGAATCAAATAATGCAAGATAAGAACAGTATATGGAATAAATTGTGCATATACTGGTAAAAACAGATGATGAATGCAATTTAAATTAAAGCATTCAGTCACAAAGTCAATAATGGAGATAGTGGGAGGGTGAAGAAATTAAAAGAGGAAAATGAGGACAAGCATTTCTTCTTAATTAGATTTGGTGTGAGATGGAGTGTAGATAAGGTAAAACTATACCCTTCCCCAGATGATCCAAATATTAGGGGTTGTGTAAAAGAAGGCCAAGGGGCGCAAAATTTAGGACACAGAGGTTAATTTAGATATAATATTTGAGCCAACAGTTATAAAGGCTGCATCTACTAAACAACAGAGCTGGACAAACCACTGAAAGTCAACAATTTATACAATACAATTATTTTTTTTCTGTTTGGGAATCTTAGGGGATTAGAACTTGATTTGCATCAACATAGCTGCAATAAAATATTGTCTGAAGATATAAAAACTTTCAAAGTGCCCAAGCCAGTTAAATCTTGTTTTGTAATTTCTTAAAAATCTCTGGTTATTTGGCCTTAAATAAAGGAAGTTTTCATTTTCTCTGTAATTGAAAAATAGCAGCTTACTTCCAACAACACCACTACTACTACCCACTTTTTTCTCTTCTTCTTTTGAAATTATGTGAATCTACAACAACTAAATTTAGTTCCTGCCCATAAACAGTATTTTTGAATTGTCTCTAATGTTATTAATCTTTTCTTCATCTATTAAATGTTTAAGAACTACTTTTTCTTCATACTTTGAGTCCTCATCCTTTCCTTTGAAATGTTTTTACTCTGGGAAATCATACACTTCTCGTCACCTTTTGGAGTTTAGAAAGAGACTCTTGTTTCTCCTTTTATTTTTCTGTATGGCTTTTAACTTTTTATTGGTAATTTTTTACCTCTCTGTCTCCTCCTAAACTATTAGCTCTGCAGAGAGGAAAAAACCTACAAAACTAACATTTCTCTCCCTGCCCATATAAGTGTGGCAATAAGATTTTTGCTTGGTTTACATGAAAACACCATCTCTGGAACTCAAAGGCTTTTAATTGTTCAGAAGTTTCCTTGTTCTATTCAAATGTAGCTTTCAGGGGAAGTCATGCTCAAGGAAATCTTTTAAGTAATTCAGACCAGATCTTTGAAAGATGTTAAACATCAGGACAAATTAAGATATTTTTTATGATCAATATATGCGTTAATTGATTTAGATTGGTGTCACAGATTTAATATAGAAGGTATAGAGGGTAGAAATAACTTTCCTTTGTGACTTAAATAAATGTACATTTTATTGTTACTGGACAAAAACAAGAAGACCTCAATAAACTCAAAGGTATTAGATGCCTTCTATTAATTACATCCCTATTAAATATTGACCCTTTCAGCACCAAGCAGTTAAATTTATGCTGGTAGCAATCTTTCCTCCTTGGCCATATTTCCACTTTTTCTGGATGTGTCTGTAGGAAAGGAGAGGAAAGGGTTACTTTTGGTCTGTCTTTCTTTCTTTCTTTCTTTCTTTTTTTCTTTCTTTCTTTCTTTCTTTTTTTCTTTCTTTCTTTCTTTCTTTCTTTCTTTCTTTCTTTCTTTCTTTCTTTCTTTCTTTCTTTCTTTCTTTCCTTCTTTCTAACTTTCTTTCTTTCTTTCTTGTCTTCCTTGTAAATGCTGGAAATTTCAGCCCCAGCTCTTCTGATCTCAGGAGCCTGGCTAGACAATATTAGTCAAACATTCATTTTAACACCAGATTCTAGGTCAAAAAAGATTTTTTTTTCTTCTGGGGAGATTGGTAGGAATGGCTTATTTTTATTTTGACTCTTTATCACTTCCTTTGGGAACTGCAGTGTACTTCTCAGGATTATCTGGACATTTTCACTCAAATTCCCTCCTATGGGAATTAATGACTCAGAACATTGTCAATGCCCAGTAGAATGTGTGACTTCCTCTCTGACTGCAAAACTTTTTCAGCTGTTGTTCTAAATGTCTTAAGTTTATAAATTCTTGTGTGAGACTTGTGCTGTATACTAAATAAAAGAAGTTGAGAAAGACATGGAGTTAATATTGTATAGAGCTTTCAGTGCTAAATGTTAGAGGTTCATTTCACCTAACATTTATGTTTTAGACATCTAAGTCTGAGCTGTTCACCTCAGGCTTCATTTATGGTTGTTGAAGATAAATATGCACTTCCAGAGGGTGACTGCTTTGATCTAATTTGGTTGCCTTTCATAGGGTGAGATTAATCTCTCTCTGGAGATG
>VUYV01000040.1:1944625-1963539 GCA_008711295.1 Anarhynchus alexandrinus
AGACTTCAACTTACCAGATGTCTACTGGAAATAGAATATAGCTGAGAGAAAACAGTCTAAGAGGTTCCTGGAGTGTGTGGAAGATAACTTCCTGACACAGGTGGTGAGTGACCCAGCTAGGGAAGGTGCCTTGCTGGACCTATTGTTTGTGAACAGAGAAAGACTTGTGGGTGATGTGATGGTTGTACACTGTGTTGGGCATAGCAATCACAAAATTATAGTTTTCTATTTTCAGAGCAGTAAGGAGGGGTGTCAGCAGCACTGCTACCCTGGACTGCTGGATGGCAGACTTTGGCCTCTTTAGGAGACTGGTTGACAGAGTTCCTTGGGAGGCAGTCCTGAAGGGCAAAGGAGTAAAGGAAGGCTGTAAATCTTCAACAAAAAAAGTCTTAAATGCACAGAAGCAGGCCATCCACCTGTGCCAAAAGACGAGCTGGCAGGGAAGACCGTCCTGGCTGAACAGAGAACTTTGTCTGGAACTCAGGAAAAAAAGGAAAGTTTATGGCCTATGGAAGAAGGGACAGGCCACTCAGGAAGACTACAAAGATGTGATGAGGTTATAAAGGGACAAAATTAAAAGGCGAAAAGCTCAGCTAGGATTTAAAGTGGCTACTGTCATAGAAGACAATAAAAAATGTTTCTACAAATACATTATCAACAAAAGAAGGACTAAGGAGAATCTCCATCCTCTATTAGGTGTGGGGGAAAACATAGTGACAAAGGATGAGGAAAAGACTGAGGTACTTAAACTCTTCTTTGCCTAAGTCTTTAATAGTAAGACCACCTCTTCTTGGGGTACCCAGCCCTCTGAGCTGGAACACATGGGCAGGGAGCAGAACGAACCTCCCATAATTCAACCTGCTACACCACTTAGACACACAGAGGTCTATGGGGCCAGATGCAATCCACCTAAGGGTACTGAGACAGGTGGCGGAAGTGCTCACCAAGCCACTTTCCATCATTTATCAGCAGTCCTGCCTAACCAGGGAGGTCCCAGTTGACTGGAAGTTAGCAAACGTGACACCCATCCACAAGAAGGGCTGGAAGAAGGATGTGGGGAACCACAGGCCTGTCAGTCTGACCTTGGTGCTGGGGAAGGTTATGGAGCAGATCATCTGGAATGCCCATCACGTGGCATGTACAGGACAACCAGGTGATCAGGCACAGTCAGGATGGGTTTATGAAAGGCAGGTCCTACTTGACTAACCCAAACTCCTATGGCAAGGTGACTTGCTTGGTGGATGAGGGAAAGGTTGTGGATGTTGTCTACCTGGACTTTAGTAAAGCCTTTGAGACCGTGTCCCACAGCATTCTCCTGGAGAAACTGGCTTCTCATGGCTTGGACAGGTGCACTGCTCACTGGGTTAAAAACTGGCTGGATAGCCAGGCCCAAGGAGTGGTGGTGAATGGAGTTAAATCCAGTTGGAGGCTAGTCACAAGTGGTGTTCCCCAGGGCTCAGTATTGGGGCCTGTTCTGTTTAATATCAATCAATGATCTGGACAAGGGTATTGAGTGCACCGTCAGTAAGTTTGGAGACAACATCAGTTTGGGAAGGACGGCTCTACAGAGGGATCTGGACAGGCTGGATCGATGGGCCAAGGCCAGTGGTATGAGGTTCATCAAGGATATGTGCCGGGTACTGCACTTGGGTCAAAACAACCCCATGCAACTCTACAGGTTTGGGGAAAGGTGGCTAGAAAACTGCCTGATGGATAAGAACCTGGGTGTATTGGTCAACAGCCGGCTCTATATGAGTCGGCAGTGTGCCCAGGTGGTCAAGAAGGCCAATAGCATCCTGGCTTGTATCAGAAATAGTGTGGCCAGCAGGGCTAGGGAAGTGATCGTTCCCTGTACTCGGGACTGGTGAGGCCTCACCTTGAGTACTGTGTTCGGTTTTGGGCCCCTCACTACAAGACACTGAGGTGTTGGTGTGTGTCCAAAGAAGGGCAACAAAGCTGGTGAGGGGTCTAGGGCAGAAGTCTTACAAGGAGCACCTGAGGCAACCGGGTTTTTTCAGCCTGGAGAAAAGGGGGCTGAGGGGAGGCTTTATTGCTCTCTACAACTACCTGAAAGGAGGTTGTAGTGAGGTGTCAGTCTCTTCTCCCAAGTAACAAGCACTAGGACAAGAGGAAACAGTCTCAAATTGCACCAGGGGAGGTTTAGATTGAATATTAGGAAAAAATTCTTCACTGAAAGGGTTATCAAGCATTGGACCAGGCTGCCCAGGGAAGTGGTTGAGTCACTATCCCTGGAGGTATTTAAAAGATGTGTAGATGTGGTGCTTAGGGACATGGTTTGGTGGTTGGCTTGTCAGTGCTAGGTTAAAGGATTCTATGATTCTATGATTTTATTCTGTGTCAATGAGGAAAAGAACAAGATTACAGTGGTATCCAGGGGTCCGTATTTCTTTGTAGGATTTCCTCAATAGAAGAATACAGGAAGACATATGATATAGTTGTCTGAAGTGACTCTGATGTGCTGAAGATTCATTAGCTTCCTTGCAAGTCATTGTACAGTCTGATTGAGAATACATGGCACACAGCATTCTTAGAAAATTAGGTGGGTCTACAATGAATATACAGTAAGTCTGAGAGAGGAGAGAAGAGGAGAGGAGAGGAGAGGAGAGGAGAAATTCACAGAATTGTGTACTGCAAAACATAATGCAAATGAANACACAATGAATTCTGTGTGACCAACAACCAGGTGTGTAAAATCAAATTTTCTCCTACAAAGTTTTGCTAAAATTTGTGTATGGAATATAAGCCTGGGAAAGTAAACCAAACATTTGGTAAACTGTGTAAGTAGAGAATTTAAATAAGTTTGTATAAAGAACTTTCCCTCCAGATACTTCCACTGATTCATTTCACCTAGCTTTAGACTCTTTGTAACTGACACAGAGTAACTGCATCTATTCATGGACAACACAGAGAGAATGGAGATAACTACAGCCCGTACATTAAGTTTCTTAGTTAAGTATCTAAATGTCAATTGTATACTTCTAGGCCAAAAATCCTTATTGTATAACNAGAACTCAGGAAAAAAAGGAAAATCTAAATGTCAATTGTATGCTTCTAGGCCAAAAATCCTTATTGTATAACTTACCTTTAGAAATAAAGTTTGTGTATATGTGTGTACATGCAAATGCATATCTGTATCAAAAAGACATAAAGACAGGTTAATGAGGCTTGTAAAGCACATAAAATTTGGCTTCTCTTATCTGTAATTTTCTTTATAAAGAATAGCATCTTGCATAACAGAAAATTCATTCTTCTCAGAGATGTTGAAGTTTTGAATCAATGCCATCTTCAGTTTGCCACTAGTTATTGCATATGTCATCCAACAGCCAATGAGGGAATCAAGGCTTCTAGAAGGTAAGTATTTAATCCTTTGTACACAGAAAACACCATGGAGATACTCAGGAGGAGAGCAGGTGGGTTTTTTTCTTCATGACCCAATGAAGTTTTTAAAGAATAAGCTTTTACTATTCAATAAAAGCATAATCTTTTATTTAGTAGTGGTTATTTTCCCATTTTATCCTGGAACAAATATAAAAAGTTATTTATAACTATATAAAAGTATGTTTGAATATGTGTATTTATATATATATATGTATGAACACAGAGAACTTGGGGTCTTTCCCCACAAACACATGTAAACAAGAGTGTCCGTAAAATCAATGAAAGAATTTTAATGTATTATGAAGACACCTTTCACAATTTATTATTGCTTCTTGGACTCTTCCACAATGCATAAGATTGTAGTCTACTAATAAATCACATATTAAAATGGGACAATTTTACAAATATATTTATCTTGAATGCAGTGAATGCACAGTTATAGTGGAGAGACCAGGATTTCAACATCTGGGTCATGTGCTGTGTAATAGTTGTAGGTACATTACACTGAATATCAAATATATTGACAAGTTAATTTAGTATGGGTGTTCCTGATTCTTGTGCATTGTGACTGTACATTTTTTTACCTGTGAAAATACCACCTTCCTTTAATATTTTATATGGTAATGATTCTGTGGGAGTTGGCAACTACTCTTGAAAAGTTGAGATGTAAAGATGACTACCATAACTGCATAGAACTGTGACTTTTTTTATGATATACTTGAAATTATGACCATTGGATCAGATAGAGAAATAAAGTCACATTCGATGTAGACTTCCCCCTACCACATATTTTATAACAAAACTTTGTCCTGCCTGCCGCGTTCTCCTCTTTTCTTGCTCTTCGCTCATTATTCAGAGACTATTGTTGTAGAACAGGAAGTAAATTAATGTTTTATTCTGATCTCTAGTTGCCTGGAGACTAGATCCCAGAAGTACAAGATGTCTCTCCTGTTCAAATTGAAACACTAGATGCTCTGCTCATCTGTCATTTCCAGTTCATGCATTTGTTGTCTAAATACGATTTTTCTTGCACACCTACTCTTCTTAAACTTGTAAGCTGCATATGTTATGTTCATTTGAGGCACCAAAAGGTGATTATTAAAGTACTCAGTTTATCACAGAAGACTCAAAATATTGCCTATAAATTGTAGGTTCAGAGTTTTATTCAAAACTCAGTAGGAGTGTAAACGTCACGTAAATGGCTATTCAAATAAAATCAATACACATGCACAGTATAGCTACAAAAATAGAAAATAATACGTGAGCTATTAGGTGGAAGGCTTGCAGGCTTTCTATTTTCTCTTTTAAAACACATACCAACATAGGCTTTTTGGTTTTCCTCTCTACTGAGGTCAGATGTTACATCTTACTGTATTGTTAAATAGCATGTGTGTGCTGCACATCCGTTACACTGATTTTATCAGAGGAGACTTTTATATTTGTCTTTCTGTTCCAGTATTTTCAATTCTCCATATGACTTAAGAAACTATCCAAAAAGGTACGATGTTTTAGTCAGATTGCTACAAGCCCTAATTAGACCATTTATTGTCCAGTGGTTGGGATGAAAGACAATTATGAGTATTGCTACCTGCATAACGCAGAGATGAATTCATATACTCAGTAAACATTGAACTGCAGGGATTTTTGGATAGGGACTGGCAAATAACACACATGCACACACACACACAAAAAGGACAGAGGTTGACACCTCTGGGTAGGATGAGGGGAGAGACAGAATTATTTAAATGTTTTCCTCTTAAATCCTTTCTGCACTTGCAAGCAGAACAGCATCATACCATGACTGGTGATTTTTGAGATTTGCAGGAGTCGTGTAGCAGCTCATGCAGACACTAAAATACAGACGAATGCCACTTATCCTGGTGCATCTCATCCACTGTTGTGTTGAATCTATACAATAACCTTCCTTGAAGAATGAGTCAAAGCATATCTTTACTTTTAGTGTTTCTGTTGGATCTCCTTTTCACATTTTCTCATGCAAAGTAACTGTATTTACAGCTTTTCTTGCTGTTAAACATTTTGCCTACTATATTTTCTTGTATAATTGTTTTCATTTCAGTGCCACATGGAAAAAAACAGGTGCATCTATGAGGCCTTCTTGCTTTGGCAGTCTTTATATAGGAAGCAGAAGACTTTCTCTAGTGCAGATAATTAAACAGAGAATTGAAAACATGCTTTAACAGAGATAAGAAAAATTTAATTCACAGCAAATAATAAATGCAGTAGACAATAACTTTAAAATTTATAAGAATTCATCTATTTGTGTGCCTCCAGAAAATGAAGGAAAATTGAGACCTGCCTAGATTTTAATCCCTTGAAGTCTGGTCTTTAGGTCAAAGGTAAATAACATATTTAAATTAAAGTAAACTTAAAGATTTCCCATTTTAAGGAAAAAAAAAATGTTATATCTCTACCAATCTTTTTTACTTGCATATATACTCATTTATATACCTTTGACCTAAACATGATAAGTTCTAAACATGACACTACTGCTTAAAAGTGTGAATGAATAGTCTTAGTGGAAAGATCAGGGACATAAATATAATTTTTTGTTTCTTTTCAGATTAATAATACCAGGGTCTGTCGGCATAGAACAGGCAAAGGTGTCCAACTGAATTTCAGTATGCAATCAAAATACAAAGTTAAATGATATATTTGAAATAATAGAAAATAATCATAGAAGAGAGATACAGACAAAAACCACAATGAATAGAAGGTCATTCAGTAAAGGAAACAAGAAGCAAAAATGACAGATGAGAAAATGTTAGAATTTAGAAAAAACAATCTAGAATTAAAAAAGGCATGACACAAAAGTAAAGGAAAGAAGATACACAGATACATTTTTTTTATAATATATATATAACTGGTGAAAAGCCCTGCCCATACCATTTTCTGCTGTGTGCGTTGCTGTTATTTTTATGCTTTCCTTCTGAACTTTGACAGGTTCCTCACTTAATAATCACGCAGTTTTGATTCTATTCAGGGGCACCGTGATTTTTGCCTTGTCTATGACTAGTTTTTCTGTCTTTGGAAACCAGGAAATAACACAGAAACATGAATGCAACTGCATTATAGCTGAGACACACCCTAGTAAGTAGTTGGGATGTAGCTGAGCGTTCAGCTGAACCAATAGTACACATACACTTCCATGTACTTTCAGTCATCTTCAGGACAGCCCTTAACAAAGAAACTAATATACTTTTCCAACATTTTAAAGGTCTGCATTGCATGTTATGCCAATTGCCTCTTTAGCAGCTTCTACTTGTACAGATCAGTCCAATTTCATGAAGCAATCTGCATGAACTGTGACCAAATTGAATCATGAAGCCACCTGTCACATTCATATTTGTCCTACTGGAATGTATTTTCACTGTATGTACCTTACAGAGGTATATGCATTAAAAAAGATATTGCATGTGGAACTACAGCTGGTGTGAATTGGTTATATTGGACCACAAAAGGATAGACTGCACAAACTACCCTTCAAGCTGAAACCATACAACTCTTAAAGAAGCCAAACTCCTGTGAAAGTTCTTGGTGTTTTGCCTGAGTAACTAAGTTCTAAATTTATTTAAAAAAAACCCCAAACATATAGAGGCCATGAAAATATGTCCATTTATAGAAGTAAATCAGAATTTTTCCTAACTGCATATGAGCACTGACAATACATACAAGCATCTATTGAAAAAGAAAAATCTCATAAATTTGGACTTCTGCTTTCACATCTCAGAGAACCTGACTGTTAAAGGAAGGAAGAGTATTAACAGAAGATTAAACTTTAAAAAATATTGCAATAATTGTCAGAATCTACCCTGCTAGTTGGCCTCCAGATGTGTTCTATTAATTTATTCAGCTTTGCATGTGAATAGGACACTACAGTTTGAGGCAAGATCTTGGGCATCCACAAGATCTTCAGTGTCCATAGGCTTATGGATGTTCTTGAAGGTTATGATTATTTACCTATAGATGTTTCAAACAGTGCCAAAATTGTTAAGAAACATTATACAATAGAGTTTCTTAAGTTTGCTGGTTGTTAAGGCTTCACTTTAGGGAAAAAATAATCTGTTGGGTTGTTTTTTTTTCCAATTCATGTGGGGTACTTTATTAACTTTTCTATTCTTGCTCTGGTTTGTATACTGGTTTTATTAAAAACAAAACCAAAATCACACACACACACAGAAAAGAGACACCACACCCCATCCCAAATATTAGCTTGGGAACTTTTTGGGGTAAGGATAACACTTCTAAACTTTAATGCTTTTCTTTAGTCTTTTATTATTCTTTTTTGTTTGTTTGTTTTGTTTATTTTAGTTGGCAAGATTTCTTGGGCATGACATTCCTTAAATTCACAATTGTCTCTCTGTCTAGTTAGCCATATGATATGTACTCTAAAGTATTAAAGAGAGAATCTTGCCTCTAGAAAATTAACATAGTCCAAATTTGCAAAGAATTTTGAGATCATGAGAGCAAAGATACTCACTAATTATTATTATTATTATGAAAAAAATCCATGATGCAATGTTTACAGGTAAACTCTTCTTCCTTTAAGGATAGTCCTAAGGATAACCATAAAAAACTTCAATGAAAACTTTCATATCTTGAAGAATTTGATTAAATGTGGCACTTCATACACTGTGTTACAAAGAGTTGTGGAATAGAAGACTCAGAAAAATAGTCCTTTAAGTATGGGGTTTATGTTTATTTAATAGTACTTTGACCTGGAAAAGTAGCAGAATAAAACTTGAAACAGTAGGACAATGCCATTCACTTATCTCCAGTGTTGTATTGGAAGGTTACATTTATTGCTATATGGGAAGTTTATGTTTAAAGTTGACACAAAACTATTAAAATTACTCAGTTCCTTCTAATAAATATATAACAGTAGAGCCACTGTGGAATTCAATGAATTACATCTTCCTATACAATGCTTCTAGGTGGGATTGCAATGAAAGAGAAAAAAAAGTCCCTCTCTATTATCAGGGTAATTAGTTCCATAAATTCCTTTATGTCTTCAGTGACGAAATGGGGTAATTACATTGTGAAATTTCATTTTCCTAAGGGAACACGTTAATTTATGGGCACGTGTAATATTTGTTTCAGCATAAGGTTTCCACATTCTGTACATGTACTTCATTATGTAGAAAAGAAATATTTTAAAGCACGCAAGATTCTACATATAGTAAAATGTGTATTTTTTTAATTTAGACAATTTATTTTTAGCAAATCTCTTGGATTCTGACCTTCATTAAGTACACTATAAGGCTTAAAACAGAAAAACAAGTAATTTTACTTTTATTCCTTGAGAGAAGAAAATATTCATTTTCTAGATAGATATTAAAGTTCATAAAATATCATTAAAAGCAGTAAGTATGGTGGGAACTTAATTATTACAAAACACTAAGAGTAGGGTCGGGCCCCATGTTTTATTAAATTTTATTTCATGGGAAATATACTATGGTAATTACCAACACAGTTTTATCTATCTTTCTATTATTCAAACAGTAATATCACCTCTCTTAAAGGTTAATAACATTATTATTATTTAATTCACTAGATTTTATTGAATACTTTGAGCCCTCTGAGGTAGATACTAGTCAATCTGAGCAGACTGTTTTCTTATGTCCTCTTGATACGCTCAAAATCTTGTGAATGGGCAAAAAGAAAACACATTCTACAAATAAAGCTGGGAATTTATTGTTGATGTCACTGAAATCATAACAATCTAATTCAAAAATCATTATTAGTCTAGATCTGATTAATACAGAAAAAAGAAAAAGTGAATAGTAATGTAGTTAAAATTGTTGTTCACACACTCCTTACTTTCTACTCCTTTTCCTGGTGTTGTGCTCACCTTCTCTCTGCTCCTTGGTGGTTTCATAACTATAGTGATGGTGGGGATGTTACGGTGAGTCATCAGCAGCTTGTTTCACTTGTGGTCCTTTTTATGTGTTTTTTTAACACACTTTTACACTTTTTCTATTGCTTCAATGATTTACAGTTCCATGTTGTATCAAAAATTGCTATACACTATGTCCTTTATGTATGTCATATAAAAAAATATCTTTGTTCTCTTTTTACTGCGAAAACCAATTTTACTCCAAGTCTGTGTTTCTGTAACTGTCCGTTACTGAGTTGTTTGTAGTTGTGGAATCTCCAATGACAGCCTGTGCCCAATCCGTTATGGTCCCATTCCTGTACTCCTTTCCAATGCATTCCAAGCCCCCACCTCTCAAGGACATTATTGTACCAGGCCTCTCTATTCCTCTGCTCTATATCATTATGTTAGAGTCTTAAGCCTCTCATCCTACATAGAATACCTACTAACTGCTATATATATATAAAATGATATTTTCACCATACAAAGGCAATAAAAGTAAAATAAATTAGCCATAGATACCTGATCTATGAGAGAAATTGGTGTTACAGATAAAATGAAACAAAGCTGCAGGCAGGTCAAGACAAGTTCAGACAGAGCAGACCCGACAAGCGTCAGCCCTGAGGCCGTGCAAACTCAGCACAGAGCTTATGGCCTGTTACTAGGAATGGCAATATGATATTACAGGGCTATACATTTACACTATAAAGTTAACAAATAACTCTGCCGGCGGTACTGACTTTCCCTGGGAAGCAAGTGAGGTGGCTTTATGCCTCTCTGCGCAATGAACCCCAGCCTGTGCTATGCAGAGTTCCCTGTGCATGTGTGATAAGGCTGATTCATCAGATTTGCTGCACAGCAGCAGCTGGCTGTTATTTTCAACCTGGACACCTGGATCCTAACAGTCCTGTTGCTTTCAGCGGTCTCTGGGGCAATGAGGAGTCAGGCTCTGATCATTAGTGGGTTTCCCTTACAGCAGACTCAAATCGCCATTGAAGTTCTGCTCTTACTGAGCAACACGATGGGTTTCAAAAGAGCCCGAATATCACCCCAACAGCAGTTGTAGGACCAAATAGGACAATTCTCTCATCGTTAAGTGCACACAAGTAAAACAGATGAGCAGTAGACCCAGGGACTTCTTTTAAGAGACACCAGATTATTAGATTTTTCATCATGGAAATGAGTCAGTTGTGCACACATTTCTGGCTGTGTTCCTGCTTCCTAGCTGTTATTCATATAGCTCTGTTCCCACACTACCTTGCTCAGGGGAAGACACCTCAGCAGTATACCTTCTAAGACAGTTTATTTTATAAGGGTTAAGAGACTTATAAGGGTAGCACCATCTGTTTTTGCAGCACCATGTTTTATTACAATATATTATAATGCAAATGGCTTTAGCACTTTCCTCAGGTTAGTAGGTAAAATTCACAATTTATCTTGGCAGGAAAATACTGACCTTCTCTCAGGAGTTGGCGGTTATAGTCACTGTTGGTTAGCACTAAATTGCTGACCATCTTGAATAGGTACAATTGATTCCAGGAAAACTTCTCACTGAGAGCTATCTTGGGTATAAATCTAGAATACACTGGAACTCTGCATGGTTATAGCCTACAGAGTTCTGTGTGCATCAGCACTGCATAACCACTGTATAACCAACATACTACTATTGGCCTATAAGGCCAATGATTTTTAAGTAAATATTCATGCACTTGTATATCCTGTCTCCTCCAGGACAGAACTAATAGGATGAATCATATTTTTCTGTCTCATTCTGAAGCAGCTTGAGAATGTATCTAATGTTATGCATACTTATAATTGTTCTGCTAAGCCTTTTGTAGTTAGGCTACGCATAGAAGAACAAGTGTCAAGGTCAGTCACTTCCAAGCTATTGTCATGTTGAAGTGCTTAATTGCTATTAAACTTCTCCACAAAGACCTAAGGAGTTGATACCAACAAGTAGGGGCTGGTGGGGAATGTGAAGCTCAAGGGCAGCCTTCACTTCAGTGACTATGTAATAGTGGAGTTCAAGATTCTTAGGGCAGCAAGGAGGGTGCAACAGTAAGCTCACTACCCTGGAATTCAGGAGAGCAGACTGTGGCCTCTCCAAGGATCTACTTTGTAGAGTACCATGGAGTAAAGCCCTGAAGAGAAGAGGAGCCCAAGAAATCTGGCTAATTTTCAAGGACCACCTCCTCCAAACTCAGGAGTGATGCATCCCAACAAAGAGGAAGTCAGGAAAAAAACACCAGGATGACTGTGTGGATGAACAAGGAGCTCCTGGACAAACTCAAACAGAAAAAGGAAGCCTACAGAGCATGGAAGCAAGGACAGGTAGCATAGGAGGAATACAGAGAAATTGTCCGAGCAGTCAGGGATCAAGCTAGCAAAGCTAAAGTCCAGATAGAGTTAAATCTGGCCAGGGACACTAAGGGCAACAAGAAAAGCTGCTACAGGTACATCAATGATAAGGGAAAGACTGGGGAAAATGTGTTCCCTCTCAGGAAGGAAATGGGAGACCTGGTCATTGGGGACGTGGACACAGCCGAGGTACTCAATGACTTTATTGCCTCAGTCTTCACTGGCAAGTGCTCTAGCCGCACTGCCCAAGTCACAGAGGGCAAAGAAGCCACAAAGAGGGCAAAGGACCCACAAAGAAGTGGGTCCTGAGGGAACTAACAGATGAAGTTGCCAAGCAACTATCCATCATATTTGAGAAGTTCTGGCAGTCTAGTGAAGTTCCTGATAACTGGAAAAGGGGAAACATAGCCCCCATTTATGAAAAGAGAAAAAACAAACACCCGGGGAGCTACATGTCAGTCGGTCTCACCTCTACTTGGCAAAATCATGGAGCAGATCCTTCTGGAAACTATACTAAGGCACATGGAAAATAAGGAGGTCATTGGTGACAGCCAACATGGCTTCACTATGGGCAAATAGTGTCTGACAAATTTGGTGGCCTTCTACAATAACGTTACAGTATTGGTGGATAAGGGAAGAGCAATTGATATCATCTGCCTGGACTTGTGCAAAGCATTTGCATTTGACACTGTCCCGAATGACATCTTGGTCTCTAAATTGGAGAGACGTGGATTTGACAGACGGACCACTTGGTGGATGAGGAACTGGCTGGATGGTTGCACTCAAAGAGTTGTGGTCAATGGTTTGATATCCAAGTGGTGAGCAGTGACGAGTGGCCTTCCTCAGGGGTCGGTATTGGGACTGACACTGTTTAACATATTTGTTGGTGACATGGATGTTGGGATGGAGTGCACCCTCAGCAAGTTTGCCGATGACACTAAGCTGTGTGGTAAGGTCGACACACTGTAGGGAAGGGATGCCACCTGGAGGGCCTGGACAGGCTTGAGAGGTGGACCCGTGCCAACCACATGAACTTCAACAAGGAGGCCAAGTGCAAGGTCCTGCATGTGAGTCAAGGCAATCCCAAGGACAAATACAAGCTGGGCGGAGCATGGATTGAGGGCAGTCCCGAGGAGAAGGACTTGGGGGTGTTGGTTGATGAGAAGCTCATCATGAGCCAGCAATGTGCACTTCCAGCCCAGAAAGGCAACGTCATCCTGGGCTGCATCAGAAGTGTGGCCAGCATGTCGAGAGGTAATTTTGCCCCTCTACTTTGCTCTCATGAGACCCCGCCTGGAGTACTGCATCCAGCTCTGGAGTCCCCAATATAAGAAGGACATGGACCTGCTTGAATGGGTCCAGAGGAGGGCCACGAAGAGGATCAGAGGGTTAGAGCACCTCTGTTACAAAGTCAGGCTGAGACAGTTGGGGTTGTTCAGCCTGCAGAAGAGAAGGCTCCAGGGACAGATTATAGCAGCCTTCCAGGACTTAAAAGGGGCCTACAGGAAAGATGGGGAGGGACTGTTTATCAGGCAGTGTAGTGCTAGGACAAGGGGTAACAGTTTTAAACTGGAAGAGGGTAGATTTGGATTAGATATTAGGAAGAAATTCTTTACTCTGAGGGTGGTGAGACACTGGAACAGGTTGCCCAGAGAAGTTGTGGATGCCTCATCCCTGGAGGTGTTCAAGGCCAGGTTGGATGGGGCTTTGAGTAACCTGGTCTAGTGGAAGGTGTTTCTGCCCATGGTAGGGGGGTTGGAACTAGATGGTCTTCAAGGTCCTTTCCAACAAAAACCATCCTATGATTCTATGATGCAGAGATTCTATGATTCTATTCTATTCTTCGATGCAAAGTTTGAATATATTTGTCAAGTGCTCTAGACTCCTAATGTGTAAGACACCATTATATAAAATGTAAGCAGTACTTCCTTTTTTGGATGTATTAAAAAAATTAGACCACCATTTTTTTTTTAAAGGGGCCTGATTGAGCAAATATACCATGTTCTTGTAACAGCATATACGTCTGGACCTGTCAGGGAGCCAAATCATCACCCTAACTTAGTTTCTGTATCCTGCATGGGCCCTGACAGTAACAGAGACCAATACTAAACAGTAGGTCATCTCCAAAGTCTTAGTGAAGCTCCTGACTTCTCATGGAGTGCAGTGGTATCCATTCTAAAAGGAATTGAAGACCACTACTGAAATTTATACACCCTGAGCCTCAGTCATTGAGTACTTGCAGAACACACAGGTTCTTAGATATTTTGTTTGTTTGTTTGTTTTCACTTTGTTTTTATTTGGGTTTTGCCTTTAAGTACTTCCAGCTTTTTTTTTTTTTTAAGCAAATCTTAAGCAACTTGTAATTATTTTTTTGTTTGTTTGTTTGAGTGAAAGATATGAGAGGCACTTTGAGAATCAAAGTACAGTAAATTATGAGCACATTGCTTCAGTGATTGTTTGGTTCCCCACCATACAATGGGTTCAACTGCAGCCCAACATTCAGAAGAATTTGTCAGACAGCGAGACATTTTTAGACACTAATGAAACTGAATTTTATTCTCTACGATTTGTGACTATTTATGAATATTTGAGCAATTACTAGTATATTAATGAACTCTCCACAAACACTGAAAGTCTGAAGAAATTATACCAGAATGGAATTATCCATGACCCTTAATACATGGATTCTCATTCCTAGTTAGAATATATTTGCATTCTTTTTCTTAGAGGTCTTCCTCTTCTTTTGAAGTTTCAGCTTTCAGGCAGTAATCAGAAAGATAATCACATGATCAGGAAAATAATTTTACTGCTCAAATTCCAAATACAATATCTGACGCACTATTAACTCTATGACGAGAAAATAACTTGTCTTTAACATTTGGTGTATATGAAAATTAGGATGCATCCACCAAAAAGAAATTAGAAGTTGTTGGTGAATGAGTCCCACAACTGTTATCTCCAAGTTTTGCAGAATCTTGCTTTTGGCCCTTATTTACTCAAATTTGTTCTAAGCAGCTGAAATAGCTCTGCTTATCTCTTGTTCCTGCCATAAAATTATTCATAGAGAAATAATTCGAATGTAAACTGCAACAGTGTGACTCAGAAGCGTGGGAGGCATCATCTCATGAAATGGTCCATAGCCGTGAATCTTACTCCTGTAGTGGAATATCTTCAGACATTACTGCCATCAAGCTTGAATCCAGAATTCTTCATTATAGCTTTGGAGCATGATGTTATAGGTAGTTTTATTTTTCATTTGTTCCGGGTTATTTTTTTGTGGTGAAGGCAGAGCTACAGTGGCAAAAAGAGCAAACTATGGATTATAGAATCCATAGATTCTTCTTAGTGTTCAAGCTAAGAAGACTGATTGCTTGATTCTTCAAGATGTTCAAGCTAAATGTCATGTTAGTATGCTCCACCCAGGCACCATCTCAGGGCAAATGAACACACACCTTTTCCCACCTTTCCTTCTCAGCTCCTCTTCATTTCTCCTTTGACGAATGGAAGACAAAATATTTTTATAGGTTCATCCAAATGACGTCTCTGTTAAAATTTTAAAATAGATTATACAATAAAATTCATTTGTATTTTATTTATTTTAGATCGGAATATAAAGAATGTTAGAAGCCTTAACTGCTTCCAGGAAAGTCCTGATTACATGCGATAGTCAAAACAAACTGCAGAATTCTTATTGATTAGCAGGGGTAGTTTTTCTGAACTTTTGCAAGCATTGTTTAGGAACTCTGAGCAAGATGAGGCTGAAATTATCATGAATAATGATGAGCCTAAGCCTAGTTCACTAATTTCCTCCATTGTCCTGAAAATCTGTTGGAATCACTGATTTCCCAACTTCTGTTAGGAATCAGAATACAGGTGGGTTACTATTATTAAACACAATATGCATTGCAAAGACAGAAAACAAGAATATGAATGTGGGGTTTGTATATTTTTTAGAGGGTTGTTCTTGCCTCCCATGTTCATTTTCAGAAGAGACACTATATAATAGCTGTATATAAGGGAATCTATATCTTCAATTCTATAGCTTGTTATGTATGTTCTACCATATTGGTCAAAATTACTTTATATGTGCTCTAAACAAATTGCTCAATTATATTTTGGAGAGCATTGACACTCAAGCAGAGTATTAACATCAACTCAGGCATTAATTAAAGCCTACAAAGGTCAAATAAAAAATTTTGCTGAAGTGTTTGACAAGTTTACTGTACAGTTAAAGGTGAATGGAATTGTTTATTAATAAAACCGGAGTCAAATGACTAAGAAACTTCTGACAGTGTACATAACAACACATTTATTTAAAAAAAATAAAATTAAATTACATTTTATTTTTCTGTTACTTTCGAATACTTCCGAACAGCTGCTAATGCCGTGGACATTCACACAGAAATCATAGTCTGATTTATCCTGATTTTCTGAAGCATAGATTGTGCAGTAAATTCTATTTGTTTTCTGTATTCTTAAAGTGATTATTAAGTGAAGCCAAACAGAATGTATTTTAACTGTTCAGGGCTAGACATGCCAGAATACTCAGGCACCTTTCTGACAATGGCCAGGGTTTTCCTGTGACAGTGTTGCACTGAACTCAAAAGCCCTAAGTATACTACTAAATAAAACTGTGTCAGGGAGTGTTCCCAAACAAAGGAACTTTGCTTTCTATACTATAAAATTCCTAGAGGAGTCTCTGTTATGGTTTAGGATGTGCTGACTAGTACTCCTTAGAAAATTACCATTTAC
The DNA here is from genome assembly GCA_008711295.1 of Anarhynchus alexandrinus. Lineage (NCBI taxonomy): Eukaryota > Metazoa > Chordata > Aves > Charadriiformes > Charadriidae > Anarhynchus > Anarhynchus alexandrinus. Next base: position 1,961,028 of record VUYV01000040.1, read on the forward strand.
TGTTTTGGAGTTAGCACAACCTGGAGTCTGTTCCCAATAGACGCTCTTGGAGGAGTCCTGGGAAAGTTTATTGTACAGAGGTGGCTATTCCATGCCGATGGGCTTCAGTCTCTAAGAGTTATCCTGGGCACATTTATCATGTTCCGCAGCTTTCCTCATAAACTGCTGTCAAGATTTTCAAACTGAAAATCCATTTGTTTTCATGTCAGTTGAGGAACTGAGGACTTCTGGATAGTTGCCTTCAAAGTCAGATGTCCTAAAGCTCTGGGGCTGAGTTATTCCAGATTGAAGTAAAAACATCTTTGTGAAAGGAAGGGGAGGGGGAAAGGGAAGGGACAAGTTCACCCAGAAAAGCTTAGGGTTTTAAGAACTAATCATTTTGTAATGATAATTCACACCACAAGAAGGAAATTTGAAGAGGAGTGTGAAGTTTTATTTGAACATGAGTAAATATGTAAACCAGCTAAGCTTCAGATGGACATCTGACCACATAAATCAGACCTTGACCAATGATCAACAGAAGGTTCAAAATCTGCAGCAAGCCAAACTGAAACTATGAGTTTCACTACAGGAAGGCTTTCACTGAGGAAAGGTTGAAATAGCACTTCAATCCAATCCTGTTCATCTTCTCCTTCTTGACAAATAGTTCAACAAACTTAAATAATTTCAGTAGAAAAAATTTTTGAGCAGAACCTGTTGCATTTATGAGATTTAGTTGTATCACATTTTAATATTAACATATCCCACAGTCAATTAATAAACTATATTAAGAGAAACTACCTAAGTGTCTAATCTTAATGAAAAAAAAAATCAATGCAATGAAACATTTCTATCCAAAAATTTAAATACCTTTTTCAATCTAATTAGGCTCTTAGTTGTCATTATATCTAAGAACACAGCACTGTTGTCTTTATTACTATTATTGGTTCCATATCTCTAAGTCAGATTCAGGCAAAGACTTAGGCTGACTTCTTCCTGTGTGTGGATATTTAACATCCTGGAATAAGAACAGAAGGATAGGGAAAAGGGACAAAACTAAAATGAGCTTTTCCAGGTTGTACTTGGTTGGAAAAAGACTGTGGCAACCACTGAGGAGAAATAATTTGGTTTGGTTTGGTTTGGTTTTAAAGTCTTTTAATGAAGTATCTTTACTCCAGACTGCTAAGAAGCACTTCCATTTATGCAACTCCAAAAGCATTTTCAATTGTTCTTTCAAAGTAAATGAAGATATAATTTTTGAAAACATATCCAGAAGAGGAAATTCAGTGGATATTCTTCATGCTGACACTATATTTTATTATAAATGTTGTGTTTTTACACAGCTGTGAGAAATTTTGGCCAGAAAATGAGAGGCAACCTGTTGTGCTTTTTCCAAAGGCATTTCAGCCTATACAAGTTTATGTCTACACTGTGTCCTAACCACCCAGGTCCTGGTTCTCTCTTTGAAGTGAAATTAAAATTATTGAGAAGACATTTAATACTCAGAATATTGTGTTACTCTAGCGTTTTGTCTCCTCTTGTCCCCAAAACCTCCAACAATGAAGGTAAAAGTTAGCTGTTTGGGGTTTTTTTTTTATGAGAACACAGATGAATGACAATTCAAAATCACTATACAGTTTATCCCCATCTTATTAAGACTGAATCAGGTGACCAGTTCAGATAGTCACAAAGTACATCTTCCTTTCATCTGAACCATTGTAATGGTCTTTCTGTCCATACATCATGCCAAACTCCTGTCATTTATGAAAAAAAAATGGATAAAAGGAAAGGACAAATACAGCATAGTATCTATACCAATTATTATGAAGGCCTTCTATCCACAGATTGTTTTTATGTTTGTCCTTAAACCAGGACAAATATTTTATACCAAGGACTACTTTCTGGTAACTCTTAACATCTTTTCTTTCAACTGTCTTTGGTAAAGGAAGTGGCAGTCACGCTTACTATTGATCCAGTCCAGTCAATGTTAGACTGAGATTTTTAGAAGACCTTGCCCTAGAAAAGAAAAATGACTGAAATATTGAAGAGTTAAGCAAGACCAAGGAAATTATGAAAATGTGTTGAGAGTCAAATTTCAGTTTGTTTGTGATATTTTAAATTAAAAAAAGAAAGTGTCTTAGAGGCAGAAGTGCTTGCAGAGGTAGCTGACAGTGGATGCTAGGGCAAGATTTTAATTTTAGACAAAGGAACCAATGTTCAACATAACTCTCTGTCTGCAATGTCTAAGTCTTTTTTTTCTAGACTAAACCAACGCCTAAGAATACACAGCCCCTCTGTATTCTTTGGCAAGCACAATTACAGGTTGGGTGGGGAATGGCTGGAGAGCAGCACTGAGGAGAAGGACCTGGGTGTGCCGATCGACGAGAAGCTCAACATGAGCCAGCAATGTGCGATCACAGCCCAGAAGGCCAACCGCATCCTGGGCTGCATCAAAAGAAGTGTGGCCAGCAGGGCGAGGGAGGTGATTCTGCCCCTCTACTCCACTCTCGTGAGACCCCACCTGGAGTACTGC
>VUYV01000040.1:1963640-2138521 GCA_008711295.1 Anarhynchus alexandrinus
CTGGAACAGGTTGCCCAGAGAGGTTGTTGAGTCCCCATCCCTGGAGGTGTTCAAGGCCAGGCTGGACGTGGCCTTGGGCAACCTGGTCTAGTGGGAGGTGTCCCTGCCTATGGCAGGGGGGTTGGAACTCGATGATCTTCAAGGTCCTTTCCAACCTAAACCATTCTATGATTCTATGATTCTAAGTTCCAAAAGGCTCAATGAAAAGGAATGTTGAAAAAAAAAAAAAAAAAAAGGCAAAAAAAAATGCACATTCAAAGTTGTTATATTTAAAGATTAAACAGAGTAAGGACAAATGATCCCAACTTCCTATTGAATTAGAAGTCATAAATGTCTGGTTTCTTATAGATGTCACAACAGAGATACACTGCAGGATCAATGCTGTGGAGAATTCTGTGAGTTATAGTGTTTAAGAAAAGAGTTAAGGAGAATATAAGAAAGTTCTTGAAGCTGAGAAATGATGTGAAATGATACGCTTAAAATATGTTTATTTAAAGAGAGATAAAAATGTGCTCATTATGTGCGTAGCATACTGAGTTTACTACCCTCTCTTTAATTTATGTTCTGAAAACACATTGCCTTAGGGCAGGAGAGCCTCCACAGATGACTTGTACACCTGTTAATTTGATGCATCTCTAGAAACAATTTGCTGTGATGTTTGATCAAGGACACATCTAGGAAAGCAATTAACCAAAGAAATTGAATCGTTTCTGAATCTCAAGATTTTTTTATTAAAAGAAATAATATAATATATGAGAAATATTCAGGCATTGTTATTAGGTGTAAAGCCAGTTAATAGTTTAGTAGGTGTTATTACTGTAACTATGCGTACATGCATGTTTTTATACTTTTCATTTTAACTATGAGGCCATGCTATATTTATTGTACTCACTTTTCTAATTAAATGTATATTTCATAAGGATGCTTTCAGGAAAAATCAGAAATAACATCATGTAGTCATAACAAAGATAATTTCCTTGGCGTGGACTTGTGGTGTGCAATTTTGCATGACCTTGCAACTGAAGCAAGTACAGGAAAACTTGTTTCACTGCCATGAGAAACAATGACAACCAAAATATTGACTCCTTCAAAACTGGGACATAGCTGACACATTCTTTTTTTCCTCCCTCCTTTGAGCTTAAAATCATATGTACATATACAGATGGAGTATTTTTGCTTTATTTTTTCTATCCAATTGTGTTGTTGATTAATTCAGATTTTAGTAGTTCATAAGTTTTTATTACAAAAGTGTTCTTTATCTACATTCAAAAGTAAAAAAAAAAAACAACACAAAAAGAAACCCACAAAACCCAGAAGTCCTTCAAAACAGTTGCAGATATGATCAGTATTCAACCAGTATGAACAATGTTTTATATAAAATGTAAATAAAATAATTTCCCTATTTACTTGCCATAGAACACTGATTTTTATCCATTTCTATACAAACTCATAAATTTTAAGGTGGATAGCTTAGGATATAATAAATTAAGATAGTTTCATCTTCGGGAAAAAGAGTAATGTACAATGTGAAGCTCTGTTGAGAACATAAAGGTCTGTTTGAAAGTATACAGACAATGGAAGAAACAGTGGGAAATTCTAGATTTGTAGTAGATACATAATTTAATGGTGCACCCACTTTATTTACAAGAAAATTTAATATTTTTAAGAAATGCAACCATTTTAATGATTTCATAAAATTCTCTATTAATTTGCATCTTGAGAACATGCATGTTAGCTGTCTGTCCCCATCCCTGTTGACTGCAACTAGTCATTCAGGTGCACATTCTGTAACTTGTCCATGTTTGCAAACTGTGCATAAAGGCACATTATTGAGAAAAGCTTGAGTGCTGCATGTTGAAAATTTTCCACTGAGAAGTCTGGAGAAGATGTCCTTTTGCAGAAAGCTGACCATGGGTGGAATTCATCCACCATAAATGAGGACTTCAGCAAATTAGGTGTCTGAGCTGGTCACCTACATGAGAGTGGTATTATAATCCTGAGACATTATGTCTAGTGATCCTAAAGAGGCATTTAAGACAGGATGGCTTTCCTTCTGAAGATGGCTATTCCTCACCACTGACGGTGTTGTAACCACTTCAGAGGGCAAGCAGGGAAAGCGTGTGAGAAGTTCAGAATCAGAAATTCAGCTTTTGGACACCCGCAGGTGAGGGCCTCTGTCTGTGTCTGTGCATCTGGGGGTAGCTGTATATCTGTGTGTCTGTGTGCTGTATGTGGTCTATTTCTTCTCTGAAGTGGTACCACTTCTCTCAGAATGAAGCGATGGGGCCAAGTTGAAACTACTGTCTATAAATTTGAAGTGGGGGCATAGCTGTCAACTGTTTTACAGGAGCTACTGTGCACTGGATGGAAACTAATTTCAATAACTAATTACTCTGAAACATCAACAGTATCAGTTCAGAAAGTAAGCTGGATCTGCTGCTGGAGGTGATGCATGTTTTCCATGGCTCCAGAAGCATCTGAATTCTGTAACTTTCTGACTCCTGATGCAGAGAATTACAGTTAATTGAGAGGCTGATGCTGTTAATATTGGCTCAGGGAAAAGGGCACAGTAGAAGAAATTGTTTTTTTCAGGTAACAGGTCACCAGTTTGGAATCCAGTTTTGTCATTCACTGGCTGCTCCTAGTCCCTACGGCTGATGGGAAGAGGTGCATTATGACTTTTGGTACTCTTAAGACACTCAGTCCCATGATGACAGTTTTTTTTTTTTTTAATGGTCTAGTTATGACAAGTTACATATTGGCTGTCGACAATCTCCAGAGCTGTACAATTTTGGTAAAGTAGATGCAACAGCTGGGATGCTTTCTTGGTAGGCATAAAATCTTAATTTACTTTAAGCAACTAAAAACAGTTTCCCCTTTACATATTCTTGGGCTGGCTAACATAGCTGCTCAGAGTCAATGGTCTATGTTACAAACAGATATGACAGGGGAAAAAAAAAACAGTAAACAATGGCAGGTCGTACACCTTAATACTGTGCTTCCTTTAATAGCAACACAGAGCTTACACACTGGAGGACAGAAATGAAAGCTTGAGAAGGCTAAATATAAATATGTTAAAGCATAAATAATTTATGCTACCAAGGCAAGAACATAATTAAGGTGACATTACTTTTCTTCCAGCCAGGAGGCATCTTTGTGAAAAGGTAAAGAGAAAGTCAGGTGAATTTATCTACGGACAAAACTAACATGATCACTCATAAATATTTGCAAAAGGGCTCCCGAGATTGCTTACTCTGCTGTTACTCTGATAGCCATATGAGGAAATTGCTAACAATGTTGCAATAAAGGATTTCATGTGGTTTACAGATCAGATATTTACTTGCCAATGCATATGAAAATGAATTTACATTTTGCTTTGATTATTTCTACAAGGGTGTTTTGCTTATGTTGTATGCTTATTGAGGTCTCCATTATTAATTTAAAATAATGCATTGGAAATTGCTATTAAATCTAATTTTTATTGCCATGAAGCTCCTACCTTGCACTGAACTTTAAAAAATAATTTAGTAAGTGGAAATAAGTGGACTTTCATAATGCCCTCTCTCTAAGCAATTTTACTATGAAAAATGACTAGTTTTTCTCAATATTTATCATGTAATGTTGCATAAAATTCTGAAAAAGGTGAACCTCTATAACTATAAGCACTAACAGAAGTCGAGGTGGTTGCTCCTGGTTACGTGGCTCTGCTCATGAAGCTCTTAGCCATTGACTGGGAGTCAAACTGGGAAAGCAAAATCAGAGGATTGACTACACAAACAAGTTTTTCTCCGTACAAGGAAATGTTAGATGAAAAACTATTGTAGTAAGACCCTACTTTTTCTAAGAAAGAAATTACTTCTTCTTGGTAGGAATAAAGTATTTACAATGGGGGTGATGAGACACTTCAGAACCCAGAACTAGACCTAGCACTCCAATTGTGTCTCACCAGTGCTGAGCAGAGGAGAAGGATCACCTCTCTTGACCTACTGGCAACTCTCTTCCTAATGCAGCCCATTACTTTTCTTTGCTGCAAAGACGTATTGGTGGGACATGGTCAGCTTGTTGTCCACCACGACCCAAGGGTCCATCTCTGCTGATCTGCTTTCCAGACAGTCAGCCCCTAGCCTGTACTGGTGCCTCGGGGAATTCCTCCACGGGCACAGCACTTTGTGTTTACCCTTGTGGAACTCGAAGAGATTCCTCTCAGCCTAATTTTCCAGCCTATGCAAGTCCCTCAGAATGGCAGCACAACTATCTGGTGTACAGATTACATCAGCCAGCTCCCTCTATATTCATGGGTACATCTCAAGAGATGTCATGGATTTACACACGTTCAATTTGTATAAATGATCCCTAATCTGAGCTTCCTCCACCTAAGGAAACTCTTTAGCGCTCCAGACTTTCCCACTGGTCACTGAGGTGTGGGATTCCTGAAGCCTGTCTTCTCAGTAAAGACCAAAGCAAAGAGGGCATTCAGTACCTCTGTCTTTTCTGTTTCCTTTGTCACCAAGTCCCTTCCCTCATTCAGTAGCAGGCCCGCGTTTTCCCTATCTTCCTTTTGCTCCTGATAAACTTGTAGAAAACCTTTCTTGTTGCCCTTCACATCACTCACAGTTTTCAACTCCAGACAGGATTTGGCTTTCCTAACCTCATCCCTGCTTTGCATTGTCAGTGTGTCTAAATTCATTCTGGGCTACATGAAGCTGCTCCCACCACTTGTAGTCTTCATCTTTATGTGTGAGTTTATTCTGGAGCTCCTTGTTCATCCATGCTTGCCTCCATCTGCCTTTACCTGATTTCCTACTCATCAGAACTGCCTGTTCTTGAGCTTGAAGGAGGGAATTCTTTAAAAATCAGCCAGCTCTCTTAGACCTCTCATCTCTCCAGGACTGTATCCCATGGGACTCTTCCAAGCAAATCTCTGAACAAGTCAAATTCTGCTATCCTGAAGCCCAGGGTGGTGATCTTGCTTTTTGCTTGTTTTCCTTCTCTCTGGATCCATGATCTTGTGATCACTATAGCCAAGGCTGCCCTTGACCTTTATGCTCCTTACCAGTCCCTCCTTATTTGTAAGTATCAGGTCCAGCAAAGCATGTCCCCTTTTTGATTCTTCAGTTGCCTGTCAGGAAGTTGTCATCAATACACTCACAGAAATTTCCTTGTTTGCTTCTGCTCTGCAGTTCTTCCCTTCCAGTGGATATCAGGATGGTTAAAGACTACCATGAGGACCAGATTCTGCAAAAGTGATGCTTCTTCTGTTAGTTGGAAGAGGGCCTTATCTACTTTTTCTGGATCAGGTGGTCTGTAGGAGACAACCGCAGTGATGACACTCACATTGGTCTTGCCTTTAATCCTGACCCATAACCTCTCATCTTGTTCAGCACCTGAGGCAGACCTTCATGCACTCACACTGCTTTCTCACAAAAGAGCAGCTGCCTCTCCTCACTGTCCTACCCCATCCTTCCTAAAGTTAATTTATATTAGCTGCACCACCACATCTCCATGATCCCACTGAGACCATAGCCCTTCAACTGCATGGAGACCTCTAATTCCTTCCTTTCTTTCCTTCCTCATGCTGTGTACAGGCACTTTAGAGAGGCACTCAGTCATACTGACTTCCCAGAAAAGGTACAAGAGCTTCCCTTAAAATGTTGTCTTGTAGGCACTGCCTTATTTATATGTACACTCTTGGGATGGGCCACTTCCAGCTCTGCATTTTTGATAATGAGGTATCTCTTGTCCTCCCTTTGCTTGTCATCCCATTCCACTGTTTTCTTTCTTGGTCCAAGTTACCTTCTTTCTGTTTTTCTTGAAATAGATGGAATTTTTTTCCAACTTATTCTGACCATGTCTTTACAGCCACAGACTTGATAATATTAAAAAATAAATAAATAAAAAAGTCAAAAAAGTCACACATTTCTGACAAAAGTTTATTCCAGGTTACTCTAACTCGTCAGTTTACAGACAGTGTAGTAAAGAAATCAATATTTCAATCACCATGGTCCAATCCACAGCATTTATTTCAAAATCTTGTCTTGCCTTCTAGTTAAATAAAGGAGTCTAGTCTGAAAAACAAAACAAAACAAAACTGAAAAACCTCCATGCCTACTCACTTTTGATTCATTGCTCTGTATATCAGCAGAATTATAAAGACATCTAGTTTTCTTTCTTGGATGTTGGACGGATGTTAATTCTGTCAGAACTGGAGAAATACAAAGCACTAGCGTAATTTTCAAGGGATTATACCTCTGCTGAATATGAGCAACTTCTATTATCCACAGATAGTTTACGATAGTGAATATTTCACTAACATCAGGACTCTGAAAGCAGTCAACTGTACCCAGGGATCTGAATAATTCAAAATTCTTGATATCCTTTTACGAACCTATAGGGCTTTAGTGAACCGAGGTAGTATATATTAAAGCAATGTTTCAGCTAACAACTGACTGTCTCTCTGTTAAAATTTTCAATTACTTGTGCTGTACCTATTAAAAAAATCACTTCAAGCATACTTTCAAGAAAAACATTGAAGATGCTTTACTACATTGAGGACTGAACAACACAAATAGAAAATTAGAGTGCTGAGGTGCCTTATTCCTTTCTGTTCTCTTTAATAAAAGGAAAACATATTTCCTGCTCACTGGCTTTTCCAAAAACAGCATTGCAACTTGACAACTACTGGATTTAGTGGATCTTTATCCATGTGACACATGCCCACTTCTCTGAAGTAGAAGTTGCACAGGAACTATTATATTGATTCCATATTGCCAGAAAATTATTCCACATTTAAATGATACATTCAAGGAGTCTGTAGCACAGGGAAGCACATTACTTACCTGAAGACAGGTCATGCTGCCTGAAAGAGCAAGACTAACGCTTCCTTTACAAGTCTTTCAAGCAATTTCACTAGATTCTGCTGGGTTTTGAGATACTACTTGATTGCAAGTAAAAAGTGATTTATGTTTAGAAGAGATAGTCAGGAAATCCATTCAGTTTTACATGCTCCTGAAAGTCCAAGTATTTAATTTGTGGATTTCAGTGAAGTTCTTATCATTCCGAATAAGAGATGCTAGCCAATCTTAGTCAGGAATGCACCTTAATTTGCTTTATTTTGTGATGTAGAATAGAATTAAAGAGAAAACAGATTGCTACATTGTAACCCATAGGAGAATTTAAGAATTATTTAAAAAATAATTTTTATAAGGAAATATTTAACAGATTACAGCTTTTTTTGAACATCTGTTTCAGAAAACTATGTAGAATAAACATTTAGTAATTAATGTAGAAATAAATATAAAAATGTATAATTTTTATTAAAAGTATTCAAATAAAGAAAAAAAAATTATGTGTGTGCACAGCTTTGCCTAGTAATTTGCCTAGTAACTTTAGATCTATTATATGGGGAGATATTTTTACGTGCCATTGAAAATACATCTTTAAAACACACCTAGTACCATTAATAAAGAAATGAGATAAATGTAATAAGTAAGAAGACGATTTTCATTTATATTGCCATGGAGCAAACAGATGAATAAAATATTGGCTTATTGTGGGAGAAAAAACTATAAGCTTCCATGATTGCTGGCTTGTAGAACTTTTAGAAGCTGTGCAAACTGCTGAAGGAACTGAAGCTACTGACTGTTGAAAGCACCCTTTTTAAGAGCATCTATATTCTGTTAGGATGGATCATGTGCTTTGATTCTAGCTTCTTATAAACTGCATGATATTTGAGTTCCTAATACGTGACATTAGTCCCAGGCTTTTAGACGGGAGTGACATCCATTCAAAATCAAATCTGTGTTCGCCTGTGATCTGTGCCTTTGAAAAGGCTGTCATTTCAACTTCTTTAGTAAAGATGGGGAATAAAAGCAACTGATATCCAGGTGCTTTGTTACACTTGTATATGAACACTTGCTCATTTTTTATTTTCTTAAAATGTAAGGCAGTATTTATCAACAGCAAAATATGTCAGGTGGTCATAAGGAAAACACTGGAAGTTTCCTCACCATTCCGTAGCGCTAGATCTATTCAGTTCCTTGTTCTCTTCTAAGCAAATAATTATAGCTTATTTTAAGCAATTAAGCTGTTGGTAACTTGTTTCCTAGATAACAAGGTGAAGGAAAAATGCTGCACTGCATTCAGTTTAGTTCCTGAAGTGTATATAGGCACTTCGAGAGTAACAGAGGTTGGATAAAAAATACCTAAAAAGACCAGGATTTGTGTGTGCTGCCAGGTAATAATTATTCAGAAGAACAGTTTCAACAGTGCCATAAATTCCCTTAATCAAATGGATGACATTACTTAAGCCTGTTATCTGAAAACTGATTTTAAAAATACACAGGATCATTTCCAAATACAAATAGATCTACAGATCAACTGTAGACTTTACAGATCAACTTTTAGCCTTGTAGCAAAAGGCTGCACCGTTAGCAGAGGTCTTCAGGTTATCCCCTCAAGGTACTTCAGTAATCTTACTGACTCCAGTTGGCTTATTGGATATACAATTTGTTAGAAGTCTACTAAATATTCTTTTGACATTATTTCAAAGAAGAAATTCACACAATTCATCCCCTAAGATACGTTCTCTTTCCAAACTAAAATACACAACAGCTACAAAATGTGACTTGAGAGCTTGCTCAAGTAAAAGAGTAAATTTTAAAAGAAGAGGTATCATTTTCTTATAGTCATATTTAAAAAAAAAACAAAATCTCACACCACACTACAAAACAAAGGATGCTGTACTTTTCCAAAATTATCTGGAGGAACTTAACCTCATTGTTAATTGGTAACAAATTACTTCCGTAAGTGGTAGCTTCATCTTCCTCAATGTATTTAAACAGAGATGAGCACATTAGTATATGAACCGTAATGGCCTTACTTCACACACAGTACTTAGACCATCTACAAGGAGATGATTTGCTTTTCTTTTTCATTACATATATTGTTAAAATAAACAAAAAAAAAGCTGGCTAGCAAATAGTAAGTGGAATGTGTCTCTGAAGACTTGTTTCAGTCTGGATGTAAAATTGGCAACACATTGCATGAATAGTATTACATTATTTTTCTTTTTAAATTATATCTTGACATACAAGTTTTGTGCCTGCTAATGAAATATCATTTTAATACCAGGTGATATTTTATTAACATGCAAAAGACTACTTAATACTTAAATTGCATAACTTTTATAATCAAGAGGTAGTATATATTGTTTGTTTAGTTGCCAAAAAATGGGAGGAGAAAAAAGTCCTATTGCTCAGCCTACTTTTTGGTGTCCATATTAACTAGGTGTTATCTTTAAGTACTGAATATTAGACAGCATACTGTATGCTATCCAACACAGTACTAATATTTTAGTCTGCTATCCTTTACTTTCTAACAAATTTCATACTGACTTGTGCGGCTTGTCCCAGTATTAATGTATCATTTCCTCTCATAGTCTGTGTGCTAAAAGATAGAAGGCTGCTAACTTTTCAGTTTGCTAAATAATAAAAGCCAGATCCTAAAATGAAAATTAAACTAAACACCAGGGCTTTGAGAGTGAAATCCCATTCCCAAATTACACATCAATGCCTTTCTGCATCATGCAGTGTAATATGGGCAAGCAGTTCTAATCTACTGTTGCCCAGAAAAATTCTAGAACTGGAGTCAGTATCTGTTCATCAAGAATGAAGTGAAATATTCAAGCTAATAGTCCATGCCAAGTAGAGTTCATGAACCTCTATGATTTTGAATAATGCAGTAGCATCTCTGCACATTACTGCCCTGTCATGTGACTGGAATGCTACTTTTGGAGCAGCTGGGAGAAAATTTGTATCCTGTAATATTATGTGGGAAAAACACACCCTGGAGCCTTCTTCTGTAAAGAGGGCCTACGAGCTGATTTTCTAGCAGGGAATATGCTGTACAGGAAAATACCTAAGTCAACCAATAGGAAATAGCATAGAGAAGATGTGCATTCATCACTAAGCTACAGATTTATCTTTTTTTCCTAATGCATTCAGGATTTAATAAGGTACATGGAATTCTACTTATGCAGGTCCTCAAGCACAAGATAATGCTGTTCAAATCTCTCAGGATTTTGGCAAGTTTATAAATGTAATGTTCTAAGTAGGTTCTGTGGTGACAACAGGTTGGCATACAAATTTGGAGACTTATAAGCCATTAAGTGAACAATCACTAAGTTGCTGAGTTTGGATTTCATATCTCGGCTAAGTTATATATCAGCCACATTAGCTCTTTGGATTTCATCCTTAGCTATTAACAAGAAATTCTTTGTGGAAAGACTACATACAACTGGAGTGCTGCAATGGATGGCTATAAAATCTTCAGAGGGATAGGCCAGTTAGGAAAGGCAGTGGGATAGCCCTGTTTGTTAGGGTATGTTTTGACTGTCTAGAGCTTGACGATGGTGATGAAAGGGTCGAATGTTTATGGTAAGAATCAGGGGGAAGGCCAACAAGCCAGATATCATAGTGGAGTCTGTTATAGAGTGCCCAACCAGGATGAAAAGGCAGACAAAATAGTCTACAAGTAGCTGGGGAAGTCTTGCAATCTCTAGCCCTTGTTCTTGTGGGGTACTTCAATTTACCAGACATCTGCTGGAAATACAATACAGCACTATGCTGTCTTGGGCATAGTGATCATGAAATGATATAGTGTTCCATTCTTGGAGGAGTAAGGAGTGGGGTTAGTAGAACTGTGACCTCAGACTTCTGGAGGACAGACTTTGACCTGTTTAGGAGATTGCTTGATAGAGTTCCTTTGGAGGCAGTCCTGAAGAGTAAAGGAGTCCAGGAAGGCTTGTCATTCTTCAAGAAAGAAATCCTTAAGATGCAGGAGCAGTCTGTCCCCATGTGCTGTAGGGAAGCTGGCAGGGAAGAAGACTGTCCTGGCTAAACTGAGAGCTTTGACTGGAACGCGGGAAAAAAAGGAAAGTTTATGGCCTATGGAAAAAGGGACAGGCCACTCAGGAAGACTACAAAGATTTTGTGAGGCTTTGCAGGAAGAAAATTAGAAGGGACAAAGCCCAACTAGAACTTAATCTGGCAACTGCTGTAAAAAACAATAAAAAATATTTCTAGAAATACATTAACAACAAAAGAAGGACTAAGGAGAATCTCTACCCTTTCTTGGATGTGGGGGGAAACATAGTGACTAAGGATGGGGAAAAGGCTGAGGTATGTAATGCCTTCTTTGCCTCAGTTGTAATAGTAAAACCAGTCCCTCTCTGGGTATGCAGCCCCCTGAGCTGGAACACATGGGCAGGGAGCAGAACGAACCTCCCATAATCCAAGAGGAAATGGTTAGCAAGCTACTACACCACTTAGATGCACACAAGTCTATGGGGCTGGATGCGATCCACCTAAGGGTACTGAGGCAGTTGGTGGAAGTGCTCACCAAGCCACTTTCCATCATTTATCAGCAGTCCTGCCTAACCAGGGAGGTCCCAGTTGACTGGAAGTTAGCAAACGTGACACCCATCCACAAGAAGGGCTGGAAGAAGGATGTGGGGAACCACAGGCCTGTCAGTCTGACCTTGGTGCTGGGGAAGGTTATGGAGCAGATCATCTGGAATGCCCATCACGTGGCATGTACAGGACAACCAGGTGATCAGGCACAGTCAGGATGGGTTTATGAAAGGCAGGTCCTACTTGACTAACCCAAACTCCTATGGCAAGGTGACTTGCTTGGTGGATGAGGGAAAGGTTGTGGATGTTGTCTACCTGGACTTTAGTAAAGCCTTTGAGACCGTGTCCCACAGCATTCTCCTGGAGAAACTGGCTTCTCGTGGCTTGGACATGCACACTGTTCACTGGGTTAAAAACTGGCTGGATAGCCAGGCCCAAGGAGTGGTGGTGAAAGGAGTTAAATCCAGTTGGAGGCTAGTCACAAGTGGTGTTCCCCAGGGCTCAGTATTGGGGTCAGTTCTCTTTAATGTCAATGATCTGGACAAGGGTGTTAAGTGCACCCTTAGTAAGTTTGCAGACAACATCAAGTTGGGCAGGAGTGTTGATCTGCTTGAGGGTGGGATGGCTCTGTGGAGGGACCTGGACAGGCTGTATTAATAGGCTGTGGCCAATGGTATGAAGTTTGACAAAGCCAAGTGTTGGGCCTGCACTTGGGCCACAACAATCCCATGCAACACTACAGGCTTGGGGAAGTGGGATTGGAAAGCTGCCTGGTGGAAAAGGACCTGGGGGTATTGGTCAATATCTGGCTGAATATGAGCCAGTGTGCCCAGGTGGTCAAGAAGGCCAATAGTATCCTGGCCTGTATTAGGAATAGTGCGGTGAGCAGGACTAGGGAAGTGATAATCCCCCTGTACTCGGCAGCGGTGAGGCCACACCTTGAGTACTGTGTTCAGTTTTGGGCCCCTCATTACAAGAAACACATTGAGATACTAGAGCATGTCCAAAGAAGGGCAACAAAGCATGTGAATGCTCTAGAGCACAAGTCTTATGAGGAGCGGCTGAGGAAGCTGAGATTGTTTAGTCTGGAGAAAAAAGAGGCTGAGGGGAGTGCTTATCACTCTCTACAACTACCTGAAAGCAGGTTGTAGCGAGGTGGATGTCAGCCTTTTCTCCCAAGTAACAGGCAATAGGATAATAGAAAATGGCCTCAAGTTGCTACAGGGGACGTTTAGGTTGGATATTCGCAAAAATTTCTTCACCAAAAGGGTTATCAAACACTGAAACAGGCTGCCCAGGGAAGTGGCTGAGTCACCATCCCTGAAGGTATT
This sequence comes from Anarhynchus alexandrinus, assembly GCA_008711295.1. Classification (NCBI taxonomy): domain Eukaryota; kingdom Metazoa; phylum Chordata; class Aves; order Charadriiformes; family Charadriidae; genus Anarhynchus; species Anarhynchus alexandrinus. The sequence continues at coordinate 1,976,380 of VUYV01000040.1, forward strand.
TAGAAGATGTATAGATGATGTGCTGAGGGACATGGTTTAGCGGTAACCTGGCAGTGTTGGGTTAACTGTTGGACTTCATGAAATTAAATGTCTCTTCCAACCAAAACGATACTATAATTCTATGATTCTATGACTGTTAGTCTGGTCCCTTACGATTATTACTGGTTTGTATAGTGTTAATCATTTGCTAGAGGACTTTGCCTCCCTCTTGACTATACAGGGAGCTTAACTTTCTACTCTATAGTATAATTCTTAATTTAGTAGTGCCTAAAGACAGGTCCCATTTTTCTAGTTTTCTGTCCGATTATGTTAAAATGGTTTACTCCTTTGGGAGGTAAATAAAGGAAATGCAGTGGTGTTGTTTCTACAAACCACCAAATGCCTGTTTTCTCTTGCTTCTATCAATGTTTCTTTTCAGGTAGCCTTATACTGTGTTGGAGTCTAGAGCTTGACATTTAACAGAGAAGTTGCAGTTGGCCACAAATAGAATATTGCTATTGTAGCTTATATGCAGCATTTGCAAAACTGTTCATTCCTTGCTTTATTTATGTCTGATGTCTCTTTTCATACCTATGAAACTGAACAGATTCCGTAAGAAACAGAATGTATTTTATAACTAATACCTCAAATGTTTCTGTGCCCATTTTTGAGGAATTGCATTATAAACAAGAGTTGCTTATAAACACGGAATCATTACCATATATTTTCCTTTTATGGGGGGATAGATTATGCTTTTGCATTGGGAGAGACATTCTGGTGTCCATAAAATACCATCATCTTTTCTCTCATAGGATGCTACAGATTTAAAAGCTCAAGTGTGGGGAAAAAAAAACCCAAACAACTGCAGAGCTCTTTCAAAAAAATCTGAGCTTGAAAGTGAAATTTCAAGAAGTTTTTCTGTAAAATAAAGTGTTACAATGTGTTGACTTTAAACATAAATATTTAATATTAATAATTACAAGGAGTTTACTACTTGAAACATTTATTAGAAATGAGGAGAAGCATAAATATACCCTAGACAGCATAATCAATTTTTTTATCTTTCTACTGAAAAGAAGAGCTGATAAAAAGCCTCAGGATAGTTCCTGAAATTCCTGAAGTTCTGTATGGGTTTAACAGGTACTACAGAAAAAAAAGAGTCTGTCTTGTCTTACGATAGTATATATAAGTATTGACTAATTATTTTTAATGGAAAGGGTAAAAATGGAGTTGAATTTTTTTTTTTTTTTTTCAGATAAAAAGCACACACAAAGTATAGGTAATGTAACTACGGGTTTGGATGCAGTTCTCACCAAAGCTTAGAATTACTTGGATGTGGGGTTTTCTTTCAAATAACTTAATAATGAAACCTGAGTTCCTGCCAGTAGTAGTAATAGTAATAGTAATAGTAATAGTAATAGTAATGGTAATGGTAATGGTAATGGTAATAGTAATTTGCAGGAGCATGCTTGCCAAAGATAATGATGTGTAACTAGTAAAGGAAGTGAAACTGTTGTCTCTGTAGATGCTGCAAGTCTAGTCCCCAGAAAATGTCCCAAAATTATTTATTTCTTGAGATACATTTTCCACTTCAAATCAGCTTTTTTAGGAAGAATAACGAAGAAGATAAAATCTTTTGGATTTGACACTTCTTGGGGTCTGGAAATTTTGTGATTGTCATAATTCTATTCTAGGATACTCCCAGGTAGCTATCTATGCATACTCTGAATACTGGTTTCAGGATTGGAACTGGATTTAGAAACAAAGAGTTTCTCTGAAGACATTGTTCTCCAGTGTGAGGTGCAGGTTCAACTTCAGGGACTTACTCCCATGGACATTTGTGAAGAATTTAAAAAAACTGCTTTTTTGCATAAGGATGTTGTCTAGCTAAAGGCCAATATCATCGATCATGAACTCATTCTGTTATCCTTACTAAGGTTTTGGGGGGGATGTTTGACTGGAATTTCTAAAAACCTAATTCTCAATGAATTAAATAGAAACTAAACGTCCTAGAATTTTCTAATGTAACTCTAGACATCTGTCTGTATAATTAAACACTTAAGAGATTTTGGAGAACTGTGAAAAATGGAATAAAATTAAAAAATAGCAGCCAGTCATGGTAAATGGACATGAGGTTTGAAGAAGCACAAATAGCTTAGAAATTCCCAGTAACCAAAATAAAGAAAGCTCACTTTTCTTTGACTTAAACCGACATACTAACAGGGTTTTAAGTGATGGAAGCTGTATTGGTAGACACTAGAAGATACGTAGCAGAGCTATGTAAGTATATGGACATACACTTTCATAGCGTGCACCTAAATCTTTATCTGAATCATTTTTTCCAGAAGTTATCTATAAAGTCCATAAACGGAGATAGTTTGCTGCTGAGCTGTACAAATCTGTTGTCCTGACAGGTGTCCAAATGTAGGCAGACAGAATTTCTCTCTAGGTACCCATCTCTCCCTAATACTTAAGTAATCTGGTGAACTCTATACTGCCCAAGGCATTAATGCCAGGATCAACCCTGGCCTCCAGATACCCAATGGCTTGCGTGTAGGGCTAATCTGTTCTAGACTGACCATACATACCATACACAGGACATGCTCCAACTCTTCTCTACGTCCCCGTGTCTCTAAAAATTAATCCCTATTTAGATGTTTGGATTTTTTTCCATTCGACATTCGTGAGATAAAGTGAGCTGTGTCCTAGCTCGCCAGGGTGATTTCTATGGAGTAAATCAAAAGCAACCTCAAACAGACTAGAATTAGAAAAAAAAATCTAAATGAGTAAATGTAGTAAAGGAACAATTTGTTACGTACCCAAGTTAATTAGAACTTTCTGAAAGGCACCCTCTAAGGTCTCTGGGCCTTGGAAGTGAGATGTCTATTACTCAGGCAGCTACATCTGAGTTTTCACCCTAGGCTTCTGTTGTATTCAACAGAGAAAAACAGGAACTTCAAAGGCACAGTTTATCTTATCTTAATGTTTATGTCTTAAATAGTATCTAAATTTCATTCCCTGGAAGTGTATATTCCTCTCCCTTTCTAATTACGAAAGGAGCTTATGGGGAGCAATATAGCCAAAGATATCTGTATGATAGGTCTCTAAGGCTTAACAAGAAGAATCCTACACTGGCTTTCACCTCTTAAAGATAAAGATTTACATTATTCTTCAGCACCGGTACTTCGAACTACAGATAGTCTGCATGTCTCTCATGGGAACTAATTCAAAACACTATGTTGTCATAATGTAATTCATTTCACATGTGCTTTTCTTGAAAACTTAAAACTGCTTTGTCCTTTAAAATATGATTCCTTACTTATAAATGTTGGATTGGGGCCTCAGCAAATAGGCAAGAAATTGTATTATGTATCTAGCTATTTTTATTGTCTTACTTATCTCTGCCCCAATCTCAGCAGAAATATAATAGCACACTTTAACATCCTGAAGTGCATGCAAAATAATATGATTCAATTCATCTTATTTGCTTGTTCACAGTGGTCACTGAGTACTGTGAGTTGTTTTACATTTTTATTGACATGTCTAGAAAATAAGTGCGTTTCTAAAGTAACAAATAGGGGCAAATTAAATAAACTCATATATCCAAAGAAATAAAATGAAATTCTCATACTACAGTGCAAAGAATTAAATGTTAAATTTAATTTTTGATAGTTGTCCTTGAAAGGCTGAATATTTTCTGTGTCTTTGACATCTCCTACATACTGAAAATTCTAATCAATATTACGAATAAAAGAGGAGGGTGTGTTTGAACTTGACCATCAAATACAGTCACTTAAAACTACCAGAGGGAAGAGAATTCAAGGCAGATAACAAATTTCCTTAAAAATACCTGTGGATGTTGTTACTATATAGACCACTGGAAATATTGTAGCCAAATAAACATGTTGAATTAGACTGCTTACTTTTGTAGTATGAATTCAAATCTACCTATAGAGGAACAGATAAATCAAGTGCAACAGAATGAGATGCGAGAATTGTTGGGGATTAGAGAAGTCAGCAAGGCAATAGTTTCATGTGTAATAAATATATACTAGAAAAGCAGACTTAAAATTTGCATTTGCTATATGTTTTATTTGTGCACATACAGTTTAAGAAACCCAGTTCTGAAAGCTCTTTTTCTGAACAAAACCTGCTTTATAACTGAAGTGCACAGGATTTTTATACCTTTATGGAAAGCAAGTCTTATTCATTTTCTTGATGCAAGAATGAAATACATACATATGTAAAAATTTAATACATTAGTGTGAATCTCAAAATAAATATACTTTTGAAAACCAAAGCTTGGATCAAAATGTTAAAGAAAAACTAACTATTAAAACCATATCCTTAAAACTTTAAGAAATTTTTTATTAATCAGCACAGAAAATTTCTAGGTGAAAAAGGAAAAATCTACTTAGGGAGAATTAGCTACATGAATATTTACTCGAGCTTTGAAATTATGAGAAGGGCTTTGACAAAATACCAAAGAATTAATGATATAGTCACACTTTTATCTTGGGGTTTACAATATCACTTTGTTTAATTACTTCTGATATTTCAATATCATGCTAAGAGCTACAAGAGACAAAGAATTTGAGGGGACATGCTCTTTTCAGACTTGCACTCCAATGGAAAATAATATCTATTAGAACTGATAAACAAAAGTTGATATTCTTGGCATTTCTACACAAAGGAGATAAAGGATTGACCTGGCATAGAAAAGCCCTTGAGAAAGTGGTCCTGCCAGTTCAACGTCAAAAGATTTTGTGAAATGGCTTGCATTGTTACAGTTCCGTGCACCACAAATCATGAATGAATAATGTGAACAGAATTCTGGCTTTACTTCATCTCGAAATTTGTAGGATACTCTCATGTGTAACTAACTTTTCTCAAAAGGTAATGTATATAGAAGATAACAGGGTTGTTCTGTTGTATAGCAAGTTGTTATTTATCAAGCAAGTTAGTCACCAATACTTGACTGTTAAATTTTGGACATTAAAAATATAATTAGATGATGTGGTTTACTTTAAGGAAAAGGCTTAATTCAATGAGCATTTTAAGTTAAAAAAAATAAAAAGGAGATTTTATTTTTCAGTTTTTCCCCAGTCTGAAATGACATGCTTTGTAATATAAATTAGAGATCGTTATTATCATTCTATGTAAAATGTTTGTGGATCATTCAGAGAGATAAATTAATTTGAACCTTTTTTTTTGATCGACCTTACTTGCTTAGTTCCCATATGGAATACTACTTTTGCAATCTGAGAAAAAAAAGACAATTTTAAATTATAAGTGGATGAAAACATTCCTTCTCAGTTCTAATTTATTAACCATCATCAAATAGGTAAATGTAGAGCATAAAAATTGTAAAATGGAAGGTTAGAAAGCTTGGTAAAAAGCCAAATTTGTTTGGTTGGGTTTTTTTTTACCTGATTTATAAGTTTTCAGATTTATATATAATGATGTTTAAAAACATTACTGCTTTTAATTTCTCTAAAATTGTCAGTGTTGTGGTGTTCACGTTGCTACTTTGAGAAGAAAAAAACAACAATAAAGGTTTGAAAAAAAGGAGAAAAAATATTTAACAAGAAACTAGAGAAAGATAGAGTTCTTCAAAGAAGAACAAATGAAAATTATATACATGAGAAATCAGTAATGATATGACTAGTAAAACAAGGACAGAGGAGGATGAACTGTGGAAGATGAGCAAAGGGCTGACAAAGAAGAAAATGTAGAAAAGTTGATAAGTAGTTTTTGGAAGACAGATAAATGTGTCCATGATGGTTATGTGAAGTTTTTAATATAATTTTGGATAAAATTTAAAGAACAGCGTTTGTCGTGCAGATCTTTTTTTTACACCGAGGTGGTGCTGATTCCTTTGGAATCTCTGTAAGAAAGGCACAGACAGGTAAGGCTAGTTAATGATTTATTCTATAAAAACCAGAATTGGTAGGAAAGTGATGTTTCTGAAGCATCTGACAAGCCCCTCCTTGTTGACCAAGGCATGCTGTGCAGAGCCACCATCCATGGTGAAGTTCGACAGCTTCACTATTCTTCACATTTCTAGAATATTCTTTCAAGTGAACAAAGTTATCAATCTTTTACCGGTACAATACTGAACTTACTAGATGGCACATTGAGATTCACTGGGAGTGATACACTCTTACCCTTCTCCATAGAAATCAGCTCTTACAAGTGGTACATAGAGGTGGTATTGTTAAAGGCAGTCATGGTACGTGCTCAGGTTAAACAGCGGTCACTCATGCTAATGCACAGGTCTCTACAACCAAAACCTATGGTTAAACTCTGCCTAAATTCTGCTTGAAATCACTGTCTCCTCATTACGGTCTACTGCACTGGTTCACTACAAGGTCAGATCACATTCCGCTAAGCAAAGAGATAATCCTCTAAATGCTGCACACATGAATAACTATATCAAAATCATTTTCACCTTGACTTAGCCATAGTTATTCAGGACTGATGGTGAGGTACCATTCTATCTTAAGATTTTGGTACTTTGGGTTTTCCTGTTCTCTCAGGAGAAAATTCTTTAATGAGGCTAGCTGTTTCTCAGAAGATCTGGGAAAAATCTGCAGGAGAAATGCTATTGTATCTATTATTCAAGCATAAATTATCGGTCTCAGCTGGGTAAAATTCTGTGGGGTTATAGCACAGGTCAGACAAGATGATCTGATGATCACTTCTGGCCCTGCATTTCTGAGTCTGAATAATGTACGATGAATTTTATATATATTCAAGTGAAGCTGGGTGGCCAGCAAACTGAAAGTTTTTACTACCTCTTGTCTAGATTCATGATGGAAGAGAAAGGATCAGCAAGAACTTATTAAAAATAAAATCCTCAATCTCCTTAACACCTATATTCCCTTCCTTTGCTTTCTTTCTGTGTCATGGCGAAAAAATGCAAAATCCTCCTTTGGACTAAATCAATAAACCTGAGTTTTTTATCTCTTTATTGTTTCTTACCACTCCAGTATAGTGAATTTATATGGTTTATCACTTCTTTATCTACCACTCCTCCATAATCTTGTCTCTCCTTTGCACCTCTGCAGTTAAAACATTTGTTAATATTCTGAAACTATCCCACTTATGAGGCGATATCAACTATTTGTGAAACCGAGTAACTTTATCTTTGGGGTAGTCCCACTGACTTCTATGAGTAAAACTGCACATTTTGGTAAGTATTTCTTTACAATTCTTTAGCAAATAAATCTAGTTATTTTTTTCCTTAAGTGTAATTGTTTTTTCTTTCTCACTATTTTTTAGAAATTTTACATTTAAAGGAAAGCAACGTATTTTTAGAGAATAAACAAAAATATTCATATGGGTCAAAACCTGAAACAGTAACTCAGGTACAACTTACATGGCAAGCAACAAGACCTTTAATTGGATAAATACACCTAGGCCATCTCCAGTGGCAAAAGTTTCTATCTTGGTAAATATTCACCAAAAATTCATATGTTTTAAATGTTTGGTGTGAGCAGTGTAATTAACAAGGAAAAAAACAATTGTTTACTGAAATAAATATTGTACTTTTTGTCATCTATCTCTGTGGAAACCTTTTTCAAGATGAAGGCTCCTTAACACTGTAATTTGTGGTAATAACATACTTATGGTATCAGCTGGCTTCCACTCTTGAATCAGAGAAAGCTGAAAGCAATGACCAAGGAATTAATATCAAAAGGTTAGCTTCCAGATAACCCAGCTAGTCCTGGGTAGGCTCTTTAGTTCTGTAGGGACTGGCATATCAGCCAATGACAAAGATAGCATCATCAGGTTTAGAGATGAATTCCCAAGGAGCTGGCTTTTTAAAAGTTGCTACTGTTTTTGGTTAATTTCCATAAAAATTCTTTCTTTCATGTGTAGTTTCCTTACAGGCTGTCTTTAATGCAGCAATGATGCTCTTCATGTGTCTATATTGTGAGCTGGGAGAAAAAGCACAAACCTTCCTTCCATCACAGGCATCGTAATTACAGGTGGGGCAGAATGGCAAACCATAAGAATTTCCAAGAGGTTTGAATCAGAAGACTCAAAGACAATAAAGGATATGATGTAAATGCCCCAGGAAACAATATATTAACTCTCAGTGTAAGGAGAGTGTGTTTGCATTTCACTTAAGGTTATCAGATCAATATAGTCACCCAGACAGTCTCATTAGACATACCTTAGGTATACCAGCTGATATCCAGCTGACTGGCCAGAGAAGGACAGATACAGTGTAGGCTCATAATTGTCTTTCCCATGCAGGTTCCCTTGATGAAATTGAATGGCATTATGTACCCCTGTTTAATGTAACTAAATTATATCCTCAGTGTGAAGGTCCCACGCAGATATGGCCACATGAGACTAGTTGCTCTGAGCTTACTTTATAGTCAGAAGAAGCTTCAGGGCAGGATTCATCTGATCTATTTTACGCAAGTACTTTACGGTGGGATGAGTGGTGATGTAAAAGTGCCAATTTTCCTACATTGATTTCCCTATGACTAGTTGAGATGTAGATGTAAACACATTTCTACACCTGCTCAGAAATATTTCCACCCAGAACATTACAAGTGCTCTCCCTAGAAAACTACAGCTCTCTGCCATTCCAATTACGTAGCTATGCTTATATGACAAAACATTAGTAAGCAAGCCTGTATGGGATTCAAAATTCATTTTCAGGGCACACTGTGGTTTATTTAATCACTAATTCCTCCACTCGATGATAAAAGGATTCCTGGAACTGGCTCAGAATTGGTCCCTCATTTTAGTAATTAATAGGAAATTTGCCTGTGAGATACAATATAATTAGACAATTTATGTACTAAAATAACACTCTGTAAATTAGATTCATTTCTTTATCAAGAGGATTTTTCTTCCTAACTTCCTAAAAGCTTTACTCATCTTTGCCCTATAACTCAATTACTTACATCCACTTGTGAAGCTCTTGACCTTAAGGGAATAGACTAAGCCACTCCCTTGAGATCCCTTTCTAGCAGTTTAAGTAATGAGGAGTCAGCAAGTGTAATCATGAAAAGAAAATTATTTTCATCAAGAAAATGTATGTTTATGCTTGTCAAAATGATCTCTGTATGCAGTATAGAGATATGCAAAAAGTTGTTTATAATTAAAAAGTAAGACTGAATTATTTTTTTTACAAAAGCACACAAATTCTGTCTTCAGAAAACTCATACAGAATTATAAAACTTACTTTAATACATTTTTTCTTGTTTCTAGGTAACCAACATTTGAATCTTTTGGCCTTCTTCAAGCTTCCCACAGGGAATTAGCTAATTAGCTCACCGAGCCACTGTTAATAATTATTCTGAGAAGTCATGGACATTGGGGCAGGTATAAGAGATTCTAAAAAAAAAAAAAAGAGGATGGAAAAAATCCAGGTATGACACTAGTCTTTAAAAATGACAAATAAAATAATCCTAGGAATTCCTACCATAAAAACCTGATCCTTATTTCCCTGGGGAGAAAAATACATAAATCATGAAATAAATACTAAGGGGAAAGAAAAATCCTCAAAGACTTGATAATGTCTAAACATAAGCATTAATTAGTATGGCTTTATAAATAGCACCAATCATCCATGTTTTTGTGCTTTAGGGACTGATAGGGAAGTTCCCAGTGATTCAGGCGAGAGAGGAGGATGCACAACACTTTACATGTTTCCAAATGCCTCACAGAACTGATGTTTGATTGCCAAAGTGACAGGCAGACTTTATCCCTGCTGGAAGACATTTGTAATTCTTACTCAAAAGCAAGGGCAGCTCTTGCCTTGGGGGTGTTAGTATCCATTCCCACCAGAATTTTATAACCCTCAGTAAAATCTTTGTGAGCTTTTCTTCCCTCCAGTGCTAAGCACAGACAGTGCACATGAAAGCACAAAGCCAAACACTGTCACACACCAGACAGGGGTGTGCACAGGGATGGGAAGGATGCTGCGCCTTTGCCTGCGCAGTAGCCCTCAGCAAGGGGGAACCCCACCGTCTGTAAAACATTACAATCTGTACTGCTCTAAAGAAAAGGAAATCAAGACAGGATATTATATGTTTAGCCAGTGACAGGGAAATGTCAAAAATCAGAACTGATATCCTGCTCCCTCTGAAGTTATGAAAACCGGTCAACATGTGTTGTATGACAGTAGCTAATGCAATAAACACAGTGGTGTGCGGCTCCGTGGCTCCTTGACCCAGGTGTACAAACCTTCTCTTTTTCTTTTTTTGTCCACAGAACATATCTTTGTAGAATAAAGTGAGTAAAGAAAATACATTAGAGTTTTCTAAAACAAATGCACTTTTAGTTTGGTTTGATTTTTTCCAGATAATATGTGGCCAAAAAAAAAAAAAAAGACAAAATGATTCTGGTTATATTTAACTTTCTTTTTTAAAAAAGTTTGAGTTATTTTAAATAAATGGGGTGGGGAAACTTCTTTTTGGAAACCACCAATACCCCCTTTTTCTTGGGGGATTTTGATGAGAGAAAAAATTTGCCTAACAGTAAAAATTAGTTTTAATTGTAGAAAAGCTGCACTCTTCCTATAATTTTCTATCTTTACATTATGAAAAATAAACTGCAGAATTTTTATTTTTTGCTTTATCATGTGGCTGTTCCCAAGATCATTTCAATATCTAAAAAAGTATAATAATTCTCTCATAAAGCATGGATTTGAAACCAGTATTGATTTATAGTCTAGTAAAACAGGAGCCAGGAAAGTGCAATAGGAATCTGGGTCTGCTAGGAAGTGTACAGAAAGACAATGAAAACTTTCCCTGGGCTAAGAAATGAAAGGCAAAAATCAAAATTAATTCACTATTTAGACCAACTGTTTTAGCAGGAGGGTTAATAGCCTTAATAATAATCCTTCCAGTACCTAAAGGGTGCCCACAGGAAAGATGGGGAGGGACTCTTTATCAGGGAGTGTAGTGATAGAAGGAGGGGTAATGGTTTTAAACTGAAGGAGGGCAGGTTTAGATTAGATATTAGGAAGAAATTCTTTACTGTGAGGATGGTGAGGCACTGGAACAGGTTGCCCAGAGAAGTTGTGGATGCCCCATTGCTAGAAGTGTCCAAGGCCAGGCTGGATGGGGCTTTGAGCAACCTGGTCTAGTGGAAGGTGTCCCTGCTGATGGCAGGGGGGTTGGAACTCGATGATCTTTAAGGTCCCTTCCAACTCTAACCATTCTATGATTCTATAATCTTATGCCCTTACCACAATAGTAATAGCTAGCCACAGAGATGCATAAAAATATTCACACTCAAAGGCTTAGATGCACTTACATACACTAAAACGCTCATTGAATTAAGCCTTTTCTTTGTGTGGTCACTACTGCAGAGAACAGTGAAGACTATCAGAGGCCACAGTAATGGTTTAAGTGATCGTACTGAATACCTATATATTATGGCTAAGTTTGTTCTATTACCAGTAGTGTAAAAAACATCAGCTGAGTATCCTTCGCTAACAAAACTGTGAACTTGATCCAAAGCCAGCTGAAAACTCCTATTGCCTTTATGAGTTTGGATCAAGCACTTCATACTTGGTTGTGGGGTTTTTTTTCCCCTAGCCTGAGGTTGAAATCCAGCTCACTCTTGGAACAAGCTCTTTGTATGAAGGTCACAGATTAAAATCATACTGCTTTTCCACAACCTGATATAAGGACTTTTAAGAAATACATGCTTAAATATAAATTATCGCCTTTTAATTTATTTATTTTTGAATGACTGTTTGGGGAAATAGCACGCTAAAGTAAAATTCCTTAAAAATATTGGGTATTTCTATACTCATTAATAGAACTAGCCAAAAGAACCAGCGGCTGGAAGAGAAGATCCTGTAGACCTATGACAGAAGATAAACTTGCTTTAAGTTGCACGTGAGTTCATAACAGTTGAACTACAAAGTTGGTAGTAAAGCTCAGTAGCATGAAGCTGCTTTAAAAATGTGTTTTCCGAGTAATAGCAGTACAATACTGATACACCAAGCAAATGGCCAGTTTATAAATGGCACAAACTAAAAGCTTATACTTTTTCTAAAGGGAGTCAACAATTCATCATGTCAGACCATAAGGTCATTGTATCACGTAATGCACCATGTCACAGTGCCCCAGAATGACAAAATGCCAGCCCCCAGCCAAATGTTTAGAGTCATATGGTTATATGCAAGAAGCTAAATTACTAGGAATTTCTGGCCAAAGGCATTCCACTTGAAACAAAGATACAAATCGGTGTCTGAAAAGTCAATTTGCAGAAAACAGAATTTCATAGTCTTTGGACAAAGATATTAAATAGATACAGATTTTTTAAAAAGAAAAGTATACTTATCAAAGTCATATAAAAAGAAAATTGGGACAAAGATCAATAATATGATTGTGTCAATGAAACAAATAGTACTAATTCTGTTCCCTGCCTGCCCTTCCCCCTGCCCCTCACATACACTTGATTGGAAGTAAAAAAAGAATTAAATTATGAATGAATGAGCTCCAGACATTATGGATATAAAACCCCTACATATGTAAAATGCAATGGTTAATTTGAAATATCCAAACCATTTAAGAAGTTATTTACATGCCTTTTTACCTCTCTAGAGTATGCTTTGATTTTGATTTCCAAAGATAAAAATAAATATACATTCCCTGAAATGTAAATGTAATTGTAATTAATTCATTGTGACCATGAGTAACCTATAAGTAGCATGAACAACACGGAAAGCTTAAGAAACAGAATCAAGGCCATAAGACTAGATTTGGCTGATACATACACAAAAGGAATAGTACTTGCCTAAAAGTCCTGTTTGTCTTCATTCATCTCCCCGTTACAGAACCACAGAATCACAGAATCACAGAATCAATCACAGAATCACAGAATGGTAGGGGTTGGAAGGGACCTCTGGAGATCATCTAGTCCAACCCCCCTGCCAGAGCAGGTACAACTACAGCAGGTTGCACAGGACGGTGTTCAGGCGGGTTTTGAATGTCTCCAGAGTGGGAGACTCCACCACCTCTCTGGGAAGCTTGTTCCAGTGTTCTGCCACCCTCAAAGGAAAGAAGTTCCTCCTCATGTTTAGGTGGAACTTCCTATGTTCAAGTTTGTGCCTGTTACCTCTTGTCCTATCACTGGGCACCACAGAAAGAAGACTGTTCCCATCCCCCTGGCACCCTCCCTTTAAGTATTTATAAGCATTGACAAGACCCCCTCTCAGCCTTCTCTTCTCTAGACCAAAAAGACCCAAGTCCCTCAGTCTTTCCTCATAAGAAAGATGTTCCAGTTCCCTAATCATCTTAGTAGCCCTTTGCTGGACCCTCTCCAGCAGATCCCTGTCCTTGAACCGGGGAGCCCAGAATTGGACACAGTACTCCAGATGTGGTCTCACCAGGACAGAGTAGAGGGGGAGGATGACCTCCCTCCACCTGCTGGCCACACTCTTCTTGATGCATTCGCCTTCTTGGTCACAAGGGCACATTGCTGGCTCATGGTCATCCTGTTGTCCACCAGGACTCCCAGGTCCCTTTCCTCAGAGCTGCTTTCCAGGAGGTCAGCCCCCAACCTGTACTGATGCATGGGGTTATACCCTCCCAGATGCAGTACCCTACACTTGCCTGTGTTGAATTTGATAAAGTTTCTCTCTGCCTAACTCTCCAGCCTGTCTGGGTGACACTGAATGGTAGCACAGCCTTCCGGTGTGTCCTTACACTTGTCCTTCTTTTTTCCTCAGTATAGTTTGGAAGTATTGCTAGCTTTGACTCAAACAATTTGATCATAATTTTCTCCCCACTTTTCTCCTGTAAACTTTTGTAGATACTTCTTCCAAATTATGTCCTCCTCATAGGTGAGCTTCTTGCTTTCACTGTCAACCACCAACAGTCATATCCACTTGAAAATACCAGCTTTCATATCAGGGAATCAACAAAATTTATGTAGGAAAGATAAATGTTTTATTTGTTTTTTAAGAATTCATACTTTGGAACTTAATACAAAATGGCTTCATTTTGAGATCTAATTCTCTGAGTGGAAATCAGAAATAAAAGCAACAGAAAAAAATCCACAAAAAATTATTTAACTGCTGCAGAACTTTCAACATTATTTACTTATTTCTAAACATCATCCCTCATCCATGGGTATATCATCTTACCATAAGTCTCAGACAGTAAGAAGGGAAGGTGACTCTTTCAGTGCTTAAAGGGTTTATGCCACTTTATCATCAGAACTGGGTAGGCTTTAAACAGTTCACTGAGAGTCATGGGTTATTTTTTTTCACTGATTGAGCTGTCCTTAAAAATATAAGTATTTCTTAAAAACAGACATATAAACAAATAATCAAAGCCCTTCAGAAATCTCAAAATGTCTAATTGAATATCTCAAAAAATCTTAGAAATTAAGTAGAAATATGAATGAAGAGTTTGTGGTATACAAGAAGACCATAACAATTTATTGTTAACATTGTAGAGATGTAGTATTCTGACAGCTAAATAAGTACGAAAGCAAAAAGAGGACAAAGAACTCTGCCTGGAAAATCAGAAAAAAAATAAAGAAAACAAAAGAATTCTCCAAGGTCAGTTACCTTAGAAGTTACAATACCTCAGTGGGTCACCTCAATTTTTAAGGAACTTTTCTATTTAAATTATGGATGAAGGTAAGCAATTGTTTTCTTAATATATTTTTATTCCATTTTTCCTTTTGCATTACTGCTAAAGTTTTGTATTACTCCCAAAGAGGTATAAAGGATGGGGAAGGCAAGAGAAAGGCAAGAAAGAGGCCTGATTTAAAATGCTTTTGAGTCATATTTTCAGAAACATTTAATGATTCCAATGAGGATTACATTATTAAGGGTGCATCAAACATTGTTTCCTAAAGGGATAGATTAATTCCTGAAAACCAGGCATTAATATTAATTTAATTCTGCTCTACTTCAATTTTGGTTTAGTTTATTTCAGTTTATTTTGGTTTGGTTTATTTGACTCCCTCTTCTTGTATTTTATCATTTCATACTGTATCTTGCTTTATAAATACAAGGAAAAAAAATTACATGAATGCAAAAATATCTGTGTGGTACCTACTTCCTTAGGAGTCAGAGTGTGTGGGTGAGAGCATACAGATCTGAACTGGCCACAAGCAAGAGCTATATGTCCAGACCAAAGGACAGTATCACACTAACAGAGCTGTTAAAAAGCTTCTGGACAAAAGTGGGCTTATGCCTGGGTATCACAGAAGACCAGTGAGTGCATTTAGATCTGTTTGCTTCCGCCCTATTTTACAGCTGCAGGTTTCCCGAGGTGTATCCTGCAAAAGCATCTTTTTATGCCAGTCAGCTTTACTGCAACAAGTACTGACCTGTCCAATAGGAAGCATGTTGTTTGTACCGCTAGCCCCAAAAGCTTCTTTGAAACATGACAAAAGATAGTCAGACATGGATAGTATCCATGTGTCTGTGTTGTGGTAGCTACTCTTATACTTACTTATACGCGGGTAGCATCTCATACTCCTACTTACAAATGAACAGATTTGTGTGGTAGACTGGATAAGTACAGACTAAAGCAGCAGTTCCCATATGAGAACTATTACAGCTCTCACTGGGGACACAGAGTAACTGGTTAAAATCTCTGTTACTCTCTGGAGACTTTGGGGAAGAATCTCTCACAATTGCTTTCTTTAAGGCTGTTCCACCTTGTATAAATGAGTGCATTTTTGTTGGACTTACTTCTATATGTCTATAACTGCACTAGTTGCTGGCCAGAGATCCTTGGTTTGTGGTCAAAACAGTCTTTGGCTTTACTCTACATAGAACTCTTTCCTACTGTCATTTATGCTAAAAGTTAGCCAAAGCTGGTGGGCAACAGGTTGCACAGGGTTTAGTCAGACATGCTTTAGAATGACGTAAATGAGTTCCTGGCTATAGAATCCTCGGGATGGACTAGAGAAAGATATGAAATCAGATCCCTCACATGGTATGTAATTTCTACTATATCAGTTTCAGTACTGGAAAAAGGTCCCAACAACTATGTGAAACTGTCACATCTGAAAACGATGGCTTTTTGTTTCACGTATTTTTATGCCTCTCTTATTTGTCAGGTGGTGGGAAGGATACTTTCATTCCTTTTACAACACACCTTGCAAGTGACACCTTTAGGCACTGCTGGAGTGATCAGCTGCTTAGGGGATCACATTGTTGGAGATGGACAAACAAGTCATTTCCCTCCTCTGCCTGTGCCAGAGCCCTAGAAAGTCAAGCTGGATGCTGCTACCAAAGATGTGGTAGGAAAACAGAAGGTGGCAGATGCTCTGTGGTTTAAGCATCATTTGTTGTCTTTATCCTTCCATGGCAATAGTGGGAAAAGTACGATGGGTTTTTGGCACTCCTTACTGTCCCCCCTCCTTCTTCTCTATTTGTTCCACATCTTCCACCCTTTTCTATTCTCCTTCCCTTTCCTCTGAAGAGGAGCATTCCAGTTTTGGCTGGCCCTCACCCTGGAAATTCAGGGTGGCAAAATTCAACTATTTTGCTGAGAAGCCTTGGAAAAATTTTGGGCTTTGCAGTACACCAGTATAAGTCTAAATTTTCTGGAAATTAGAAAATATAAGACCTCTGGGACTGCTGAATTTCTGGTGAGTCTTTCATTTTGGGACTAAGCTTTCCTTACAATGTTAGTTATCCTCTTTCTTTTATAAGTAAGTCACACTGATGGTGCAATCTCACTGTCACTTAAGTTCAGGTCTTTGATTGTGCTAGTAAGCCTGAGGTACTAACCTAAATCTTTCGTCTTGGTAGTGCCATGTGCTAGCAGGGAAGTCATCAGACCAGCTTTATCTAAAGCTCTGGAACCATATGCTGTGAAAATAGTCACAAAGCAAGTGTATAATTATCTAGACTTCAGAAATTGCTTTCACTATAATCACTGTTGGTAAAAAAAGTAATCATCTCATGATATTTTGAAATATTCTGAGATATCTTTTCACACTAAGCTAACATAAAGCTGTTTCATTTATAACTCATAGGACACAAGACAATGATTTTTTAAAAGAAATTTGATTATTACAAGGGTCCTAAAACTACATATGGTCTAAATTCTTTATAATGTTGCAGATAAAACAGCAATATATTGCAAACTTTGTGAGCATTGTAGAAAAAATATGAGAAAAAGTAAGAGAAAAAAAAAGTCATTTCAAACTCCTTGCTTGACACTAATGACTTGTTTGGGGTAACAGCTTTCAGCATGTAAACTCAATCAGAAAGGAAAACAAAGCTGTTTGAATGGATGCACAGTGCACATCTGTGTCTATGGCTGATGTCCCTGAAGATATAGATGTACTCTTGCATTGTTTTGTAGTATGATTGCTCCTGAATGTTTTATTAGCTACACATTATATTTTAGACATGCAAATAAATAGTAGTATGGAAAAGTTTCCCCTTCCTTTGTGTAATGGAACACAGAATTTACCTTACCTCAAAGCTTCATGTTATTTAGCTGAGAGGCATACTTTTTGAGGGTTTTTTTGGTACCCTTTTCTTTCTGAATATAAAATATGCATTAAAATTGAGCTCATATCTTAATTGGTAGACTTACCCATCCCAACAGAACTGTAATTAATGCATAACTTCTTGTCGTTTCACTGGGGTATCATTTCATGATGCAGTGATCTATTTTGATACCATTCTCTGCCCTGCCATCTGTAAAGCAGAGTTTGAAGTAGTGTGCTTAAAGTAATCTGCACATGTCTGTCTGTGCATTAGAGAAAATAAAGAGGCAGTAAAAAAATTAGCCTCCTCCTTGGTCTATTTTCTGACCTTGAAATGGCCATAAAATTGTATGATTTTACGTTATTGCTATAATATTTATATATTTTTACATTATCTTTTCCACTACCATTGGGGGCAATTTTCCGAGGCCTGAAAGACCTAATATCCTAGACCATCAGAAAAAATGAAATATGAGATTACTCACCATATATAATACCTCTTCTCAGAGATTAATTTGATTATTCATCAGTTCTCCTCCTCCTCCATTTAGAGTCCTGATACTTTCCCTCAAACTCCTGACCCTTCTCTCAGCTCGGTATGTTAAGTGAAGCTTATCATTTATTCATGCTTATCCCAGTATAATAAAACATTAATTATTGTATCTAGGGGGTTACACAACTTGATACATCTTAGGTTTCTTTATCACATTCTTCAATGCAATATTTGTCTTTACTCACCCCAATATGCACCCTGAAATCCTCTAATTCACACACTGAGGCAGAATTCCAACAAGAAGCTACAGAAATATTTGCTTAGATATGAAGACCAATACTTTTAGCTGTCAGAAATGTCTGATTAATGACTCATAATAATAGTGTACAGTAACTGGCATCTTTTTTATTGTATGCAAAACAGTCCCCTGAGAACAGTATTAGGTGAGAGGCACAGGAAGTGATCCTGTTATTGATGCTGAGTGGCAACATCTTAGTTCAGGGCTCTCACTAGCAAAATTTGGCAGATCTAGATGTAGGGGAAAAAAAAGAAAAAAAATGTTTTGGGTTATTGATACTCTTATTTCAAAATTTTAGTTTCTGTGTTAAACGAGCACAATTTATACAACAAAATATAAAGGATTGAAATAAGATGAGATGACATCCAAAATGCCTGTGTCTGAGAAACTTAATCCCTCCTTGACGATATAGTCAGTACAATGAAAAGAGTCTAAGGAGTTTTACATCTCCCCATAAGTAGGCGGCTGGTTAGCTAAATTGCTTTCCAGACATCACTGACTGTAACACTTAAAGTATTAGATACTTACCTTTCATACAGATATATGTGTGAGACACCTAAATTTTGTTACATAATTCTGGAAATTAATCCCTCTGTTAATCTTTGTTTTCAGGTTTCATAGAGGAAAGAAAAATGTTATTTTGTACCAATAGTCAATGAACCCTCCAGTTCAATTTGCAAGTCATCTCTACAACATGCACTTAGTTAAATGGCATNAATGTGTGAAACTTCAGTTTTCCAGAATTTCTGTGAATGGTTTTACAGAGCATACACATTTGTTTTGTTCTTTGGTCTTTAGAACTGTCCCTTCTAATCTTCACTGTGAGTACTCAGTGACTCTGATTTTATTTTTTTTTTCCCCCAATCTTAAACACACTAAGGATCATTTTATTTTGTGAGAAGCCCATCTGGAACCAGTGGAACTTTTAATGGATCAAGTTGTTTCCACGTGTGAGGAAGGATGGCACAATTGTGTGTTGTATTGTCAGTACTCTATTCAAAATGATCAGACAAACAATATTCACAAAACCTGACTGGCTCTAAAATAACAGCTTGAATTTATTCTCAGTTCTTTTTTAGAGAATGATATTTAAATGCAACATTGAATGACAAGCAAATACCAATATATACTATATACACTTCAAAGACCAAATAACTTTGTATGAATTAAAACCTAAAAATAGATTTTAAAATGAGTTCAGAAAAATTGGAGCTGTTACAATTCTTCTATAATTAAGGACATGATTATAGGTCCTTTTTCTTTTCATTTTTTCATTGTGTTTATCTCAGACATTGCCTTTTATTGTTACAGTACTGATATGAAAAATGATAGGTTTATTTATTTATTTATTTGCCTTATTATGAGGCTGTTTCAAATCATTATTTTTCGGATAAACGTTGATTTCTTATTACTTTGTTTGCATTTTAATGACCTCATAAAACTTCAGTTTCATGGTATAATGAATTATAAATTGAGCAACATGTCATGGTCCCACATCATAAAACTATTTCTTCGTTGATTTGTTATGTATCATTAAAAAATTCAGTTTTACTCATAGCTCTATGCACAAATAGTTTTGTTGTCAAAGCCACAAAACCCATTTGGGTATTTGGGAATATTTCAAAGCTTTGCACATTTCTGCAAATCTGCCTTGATGAGCAAATTCCTTGTAATCTAAGAATATGTGTATGAAACAAATTGAAGTAGCTATAGCATTTCAGTGCAAAAGGAAGAGTGAAACTCAAAAAAAAAACCCCAACAAAAAAAGAATACATAAGAGGATATAGAGATGTAAAATATCCATACACTTAACACAAATGGGTATTTTAACATTAATTAAAATGGAAACAGAGACCAGAACACTGTCTAGGAAAAGATAGGGATAACAAGCTCATTAACAGTGTTGAAAGCTTTTCATTTTCTGGATGTGCAGATTGTCTACTTTCAGCCCTGCCCAAAAAATGATGAAGAAAATAAACTTCATTCTGCTCTCTTCTTTCTCTAAGGAAACAAATTACTTCTGTTCTAGACTACCTGATGATTACTGTGCTTTCCTTATTAACTCCAACCTACAGGACTGAGGGGAAACCATAGAGTCTGGTCTCTTCTCATTCCTCCACTCTCTTTCTCCATGTGCTCAAGATGAGTTAATAGGCTGAATATAATTGATTTAAATCTGTGTATTCTGACCAAGAACTATTACCTATTGCGATACTTAAAGAGGGCTCTTACTGTGTCTTTATTCTCAGTATATTCGTGCAGTCCAAGTCAAAAACTAATTTAGACTAGAGAACAGAACTTTGGACCTCTGACATGTTCATATACCCTGATGCAAATTTTCCTCTTGAACTTTACTGGAGTAATTCCCAGATTAATACCAATATCGAGCTGATACCAGATCTGGTCGCCCTCCTCCATGGACCAGTAGTCAGATATAACTCCTTTTTTTCTCTCCTTTTATATTTGATCTGGAATTAAACATTCTAAACAGAATAAGTGAGAATGCTTCAGGTTCAAATGAAAACAATTGGAAATATTTGACCCTGTTTTCTGTATATTGTTTAACCACTTCCTTCTTAACATTAATGTTTCATAGTCTGAACAAATTTACTTCATACTTTGATTATGATGTAGTCCTTCTCCACCCCTACTGGTAGGCTACACATTTCTGCTCATAAAACAGTTATTAAATCCTAACTTACTGGAGAGAAAATGAGAATATTAGAAAAAATATTTACTATAGCTTTGCTTTGAAATCATCAGAATATTTGCCAATAAATAAATCTATAACTGACCTTTAGCCAGTCCTCTTCTACTCAGAAACTCCAAGGCTTTTAAGTGATGATATGATACCCTGGCAGGATTCATGATCAGAGAACTTCTTTTGCCTCTGCGGTCTTTCATGTTGAGCTGACATCAGTCACTCATCACGCATCAATGTTGGGAGCTATGTCTGCATTTGTACTAGAAGAGATACAAATTCTCATATTTACCTTTAAGACTATCAGTTGTGCTATATTCTCATTACTCAGGCTTGCTTATTTGTTAGTATAATATTCCCAGCTGCACCAAAAATACATTCTGAATAAACATTGGAAAGAGGACATCTTAAAGACATGACAGCAGTTTTATTCAAGAAGGGCTATATATAGATTGGATCTCATCTCTTTACCCTCCTATGTGCACCTGTGACTCTTAACTTCAGTGAGAGAGAGACCTGCAGGCTTACAGGAGAACAGAATTTGTCCCCTAATGTTTTGGGATATTTCTTTTTTCCTTGTTTTGTGGTTTTTGTTACTTATCAAGAGATAATAGGAAAGACACAGCTTTTCTCTGAAGTTTGTGTTACGGTCCTCATTACAAAGCTCTGATTAAACTGCACAACATTTGGAGACTATGATGATGGGCAGAAAAACAAAGATATGGTTAGACACAGGCAAATAAATTTTATTAATGGCAGAGACTAATCTGGTGGTATGGCTAAGAATAGAAATGTTTTATATTCCACATTCCATTGACTAAAAAGAAAAGCAAAGGGGACTACAAAAGGATTTCTTTAGTTATATTTTTCCCTGCTGGGTACTCTCACTGTCCTTCAGAGAGTGGCCCTCTCCATGAATATAAGTGATCTGACATGCCTTTTTTGCATTATCACTGCTAACTCTTTCTAGTGTGACAGGGATCATTCTTCATGTCCAAAGAACCATATGAAGTTAGATGGTTTGAAGATAGGGCTATGGAGAGGATTTCCAAAGAGAAAATTTAACACAGCCCCCAGGCTTCATTGGCTAGGTCTACATTAGCAAGTAATTACTTGCTAATGGTACAATAGGAGTAGTGAATAAACTGAAGCTCTGTCCTTGCAGCACACTCTATGTGGTCTGAGGTTTTACTTCAGGATAGATTAGTTCTGTCTCCTAGACTTAATCTTTCCATCTTACATGTGATACAAAGCTATAAAAAGCAAAGGTATTCCACAAACCTCACCACACTACAAAGTGTCATACTGGCCTTTTTTCTGTGTCAGGCAAATGATAGTAGCATATCATGGCCCACTCCAACATGGCTCAAATAAAGCCTCACAAATGGAAACGAACCTAGTTTCTCTTCCTGCCTGTGTTCTTGCCTGTTTCTATTCCTGCTCACGTCCAATTAACACACCAGCATTCAATTGTCTTGGGGATATGAGATGACTAGCAATGAATGTAGTACTCTTTTTGCAGGGGCAGTGTAGGCTTTCTTCTGTGAGTTGACAGCACCGTGAGCTACTACCTCTTCACTATCATGGCTTAGCATTTCAGAAAATCATATCTATGTTAAAGGGAGTGACTATCTCTCCCTCCCTTTTGAGAAGCCCCGCAACACTGAGTCCCTACTGATCAGTGGCCTGACAAGTTTAAGGTCAGCAAATCCACTACTGTGGGCAAAATAATCGTCAAGACTTCAGATGTCATTCTCCAAACCTCCTAATTTGAATAAGGTGGATAACATCAAGAAAAAAATCCAGGCTTCGGTTTCCACGGGTTTTTAAACTGTGTGGGAACTGTCTGCTGAATTATCCACTAATAAATTTGTAGATTATTTCAATGTGGTTGATTACACATTCCTATCTCAAATTTGTGGGGATTTTACTACTTTATTTGAAAGGATGGACACAATAATTCACCGTATTTGCTTCCTGCTGATTCATTGGGAAATGCTACCTTTTCCCCTCACTAACAGATCATAAGGTTGTACCTGGGCAAGAAAAAGATAAACCTTAATAGGGTGGAAATGGAGTGTACCTTTGGTTGTCTAAATCTAAGGTAGTTGAGGTTGCGTGACAAATTGGGGGGTGGAGTGGGATACTCCAAGTGCCTTCAAAAATATGGTGCTTTCTATAAAAAAAAGATAATGCCGATGGTAATGGTAATCTCTTACTTTGTTTGTTTAGCTTGCTCTATAAGAAGAGTACACACATTTAAAAAAAAAAAGAAAAAAAAATA
This sequence comes from Anarhynchus alexandrinus, assembly GCA_008711295.1. Classification (NCBI taxonomy): domain Eukaryota; kingdom Metazoa; phylum Chordata; class Aves; order Charadriiformes; family Charadriidae; genus Anarhynchus; species Anarhynchus alexandrinus. Next base: position 1,999,589 of record VUYV01000040.1, read on the forward strand.
TTTTGCTCTGAGAGCTCCCAAGTACAGTGGTTGAGGTCTTAAAAGGCAGCAAGGTCACCCTACCTGTCTTTTCTGTGACTCTGCTCCATACTCTGTAACTGCACGTCCAGGTCTGGGATGTGTGCCATAAACACTGTGCAAAACACCATAATGCTGCCCTTTTCAGAATCAACAGCCTGCGGTTCTTACTGGTAATAAAGTTTGCTGTTTCTGATTTCAAACCAAGTAACAATAGAGCATGCAGTGAGACTATGTTTCATCAGAAGTGATAGCGTGTCTGCAAATATGGCAGAACCCGCCTTCCTCTTCATTTGACTGCAAAGAAGCTCACAACCCACAGCTGAGCCTCTCTACCTCCAGACTGCTTACCAAAACTAGAGATGAAAACCTGCACATGATGTTGTTCCTGCAAACTGTCAGCCACCTGAGCCTGAAGTGGCTACCTAAAACCACATGAAGAAATCCATGGCCCAGTGAAGTCCCAGGAGCAGGTTTGCTCAGCCACTGCCTACTCTCAGTAGCCCACTGAGGGCTGGAGTGTCCTGTGAGACTTTCTGAATGATTAAAAATGAAGGAGGGAGCAAACATTAACTCTACCACTAACTGCTTTCTATCCTGAATAAAAAACCTCTCCCTTGCTTGTCATTCTAGTTTGTAGGCAGAGATTCAAAAGGCCATATGACAGAAAAACATCCTATGTGTGGCTCTTTGATCATATCATCAGCTCATAACCCGCTGCTTTTGAAAAAGGGAAAGAAGTCTTTAAAGGAGCCTGTGGTGACTGCATTACTATGGCTTGGTTAGTACTGGGGCTGAATTGGATTCACACAGGGCACAGGCTGGGCAGGCATTTTCTGACATACCTAAATGCCAGGCAGAAGATTCCCTCACAGCTCAGAGCCTCAGGTCAGCTTTTAAAGGCAGAACAGCCTTTATGATTCAGTGCTATGTGTCATCTCTCTTCAGCTCTGAGACCAGGGCTGTCATTCCTCCCTCCTTCTGCACATGTAATAATGACAGGTACAGAAGAACATCACGATTTTTTTCAGGTTGGAAACTAGAGTGCGCACACCGGGGGTTCCTGATACAATCTGTGGCAGGGAGCAAGCTGGAAATGTATCTGTAGATATGCTCTTGTCCTCAGTGAGAAATGGGAACAATAAAGCAATGTTAGATAGGCTCCTATACTTTTCCTATATGGTGATCCCAGGACGTCAGGTGTGAGCATACAGTCAAACAACAGTCCTGGTGGGACCTTCTCACCTGAAGATCAATTCAAGAGCTCTGTAATTGATGAACACCTTTTGGATTGCACCCAAAGTGTGGTGGTTTTCCTGAGTCTTCATAAACAGTCTTCATCCACTGATATGAATTGAGGCATTGTTTGCCTGCTCTCTTGGTACCCATCAGCAGTTAGATACTCCTACAAGGTTATCCTGCTGACACATAAACTTTTAACACTGTCATTTCCTTAGGAATGAGCTCTGTCATTTCCTTAGGGGCCCAGCTGGGATCTTGTTGAATCTCTGCCTTTGCAAAAGACAGCAATAGTAATAAAGGGGCAATAATAAGAAACAGGAAGACAGAATATGCAAGATATTCATGAATTGCAAATGGAAGAAGAAGACAAAAGTGAATTGGAGCCAAGGGAAGTGTAGATGAATGAAGAAGGTGCATTAGTCAAAGAGCTGAGAGGTAGTGGGCAATAGCATATGTGGAAGTACATATACTTCTAATGGGCCATGTGTGTTGAAGAAACTCATGGTAGTGTGGAGCAGTTGATTCAGATCCTTACGAATCTGGTGCACGTATGGTAAGCAACTGGAATGGAGATCCCAGTTTACTTCCCTCCAGAAGGAATCTGGTTGCACTCGCTAAAAATACTCTTTGTGTGCATCAAACAAACACACTTTTTGTGGTATGACCAGGGAACTCACTTCATAACTGCTCTACTGCTCTGAACCAAAATGTTGATGGTGTTTTGTTTGAATTCTTCTCACAGCCTGTATAGAAATCAGCAAGCAGTGAAGTGGCATTTTCAGTGGTTACAATATAGAATGAAGCCCAGAAAGAGTTGCAGGTATGTATGGAGAGGTGGGACAGAAAAGTTAGTTTTCCTCTTTGCTGAACAGTGAAGCTAAATCTGACACCTAAAAGATGATACAAAGTAAATCTCACTGATGCTGCTGCTGAGATGGTGATATGGCATTAAAAAGTATATCGTTATATCAATATTTCTTTGAAACATTGTCCTTTTACTGTCATTAATCATATGACATGCGTATTTTTAGTACTTCTTTATCTCAGATGATCCCCTTTTTTCAATTTTAATTTTTGCAATGTTATTCTTATTTTGATCTAAAAAATCTGATTGGCCTTTCTCTAGAGTATGGTCCCAAATATCACAAACATGCAGTAGCATCATCTCCTCGAAGAATACCACATCTAACAGTACAATGGTTTTATTATTGCTCTGCGCTCAAATACAAGTTGTTTCTTTTGCTGCTCTCAGGCAGACAAAACAAAACAAAACAAGTCTTTGAGGAGGAAAAACATACTTAAAAGGAAAGCGTACTGATTTGTCTCAGCACAGTACTCTGAAAAGGCATAGGGTAAGAAAACAATAACAAATACATAAACTGAAGAGAAGCAAATAAAATCATGAGTGTTACTATTCAGATGCTTTTCCTGACATAACACTTTCCATTTTTGAAAGAAACAATGTCTCTGCAAAAATCTGCCACAAATGATTCACCAGCTGATAGAGGCTACCTCAAGAGTTTAATATTTGCTATGAATCATGTAGTTAAGACCTGCTACTCCTATATTCTTTTTTCAACCCTTTTAAAAAACACAGCCCCCCCACCCCCTGAATTCCTTGCCTAAATTCTTTTAATTTCATTTGGACTTCTGAGGAACTATTCTCTTGTACCACAGCTACAGTGAGCATAAATACTTTTTACCCATATCTTTGCCCTAATTCTGTCTTTTAGAAATGCGTTAGAAATGGAGATGCAAGCATTACTTTTCCTTTTCTCCCTTCTTCCTCTCTTTGCTCTTTTCCAGGTAAAGAGGCAGCTGCAGTCCAAGCAGTATATTCAAAAAATAAGATTCACAAGATAACTGGCCTTCATCTTGGTGTTTGTCTATATATTGAGAAGATAATGGAATGTGAGATGGAATTTAAATTGGCAAACCTAGCTCTGTTATTTTGTCTGTAAAATTATTCAGATAAACTGACATAACACTCAGTTCTTTGGGATCACAGACAACAACTTTCTTGCAAGAAATGTGGAATGTGAATTGTTGGGTGCCTCTTATCTTCATTACAGCTTTTTACCTTTTCCCTTAACAGGTTTTTTTTCAGCTTTCAGATCACAAATGACTTCAGAGAGATCTAGTGTGATCATTAAGGACTGTATTCAGCAAATGTCAGACTTACATAGCTTTATCTGTAGAGCCTCTGCAGGCTGCCACAGCATGACAGCTTTAAAGCTGAAAAGTCTCAGTGCACCATACCAGTGAAACTCAGGCACCATCTTCCCTTCTGACTGAATTGAAGCAAAGAGGTACTCCTGAAATACATTTAATTCAGGACAACTCTGTTGTCAAGAATAGGATTCACAAGACCACTATAAGGAGTCCCATTCTGTTTTCTGCTCCCTGGTGACATACCTCTGCGTTTTCTCTGTCAGACACTCAAGGCCTGCACTTCAGTCACTATCAGTTAGACCTCAGTTCACCAGTGAGGTGGTACGATAGGTGGAACATATTGGCCCCCCAAACATTCCAGCAACTGATTAGCCGAAGACATATGGCTTATTGGACAAAGCAGCACTCAGAGATTCAATGGCTAACCAAGAAATCTTCATTCTGACAGTTCTTCACTTGTCACAGTTTTTACAATAAAATGTTCTTTTAAGCATTGGTGTGTGTTTATTAGTAAAAGTAACAGTCAAACAAAATCATGATGACCTGTCTTGACGTAAGATGGATCTTTTTACACCTATTGCATAAAGAATCTGGAGCATTTCCTGACCTGTACGTAGGGTGTAGTGGAAGTTAAGCAATAATGAACCATTTTGCTCTCCAGACAACTTCATCCAACTTCTGTTAGCAAGTGAAATATACACCATCTCTGCTGGAGATGGTTCTGGACATAAAACTAATCATTTGTTCAGCAGTCATTTTCGTACTGTGTGATAATACTATACCAGCCTCATAGGGTGAAAAATAATATGAGTATAAGGTCCTTTCTGGCATCAGAATGCACTACTGATTGTAATGATCTTAACAGGTTTAGACCAGCAATGACAAATTGTTTATTTTTGTCTTGAGTAAGGCTCAAGTTCTTGCAAACCCTTTTTTTTTGAACAAAAAGATAGTGTGGCTGTGCAGATGCTCCAGACCACAGAAACTGACATTTATTAAGTAACCATTCAGACAACTTATGAATATTTTGTTCTATAAAGTCTCTAGCAGCTGCAACATCCACATTAATAGCTTTAATATTTTTTTTTAACTGGATTCAAGCCACAGACATTATATAATTGCCTAAAAATCATCCCCCTATGGCTTAAAAAATATTCCTGCTTGGTTTCAGATACAAGAAACTGAGAGGTATGTTAAAAGATGCAAGTATCAATATAGACTTAACATGGCAAATTATATATCTACCAGTTTACAGTAGAGGCAACTTTAAAGAAAAACTGTAGATACAAACATCTGAGATGTATGAAAATGTACATTAGATGTATGAGTGTACATGTATTCGTAGATGTAGATGTTCTCTTAGAACATCATTACATGCGCAACACTGAATCACAATAACACTACACAGATTTCTGTTTGTGTTTTGTCCATCAGGAAAACTGAGACATCTGCAATAGATCACAGACCTGGAAAGCTGGTCTATACTTCTATCAGTCTGGCCAAACCAACTTTTAAGGAAGGAATAGGGTCCAGCAGTAATCTCGTTAGGTCATTCAATCAATGGTGAAGCAGATGTGCCTTCATTAAGAACGGTCCCATCTCCTCTCACATTTTGTACACTACATGGAAAAGAAGTAATCCAGCTTATCCTCTAGCAGAAAAAAAAAAAAAAGTGGATAACCTTGTTTCTGTTTTCTTGCTTGTTTTAATCATCCTTCCAGAACACAAGAAACAAACAGAGAAACTGGATGGCATATGCCTGGTTTTTCAAGGGGAATATACTGGTAATGGAAATACATTAGGAGATGTGGAAAATCGAAGTCTAGAAGAAAGTTTAAGACTGAGGATGGGCTGGGCTGTCTCAGCAGACATGGAAAATATCCCACAGTTGTTCTAAATGAGAAAAATTGAGTTGCCTCATTAACTTTCAGCTAAGTTTGAATGGCAGGCTTCCATTGTAACTGCCAGCCTCCTTCAGTAGCATGGAGAAAATCTATTGTAAAACTAGAAAATCTATGTAGGTAATCTCACACTAAAAGGTTGATAGATATTGGCTATTCTGTCCCTCTTCAAGCTTATTAAAACTGAGGGACCTCCTTGAGAAAAGTTAACTAGATGCAGTCCTTTTTTTCAGCAAAAAGTAAACGTTTTATTTTAGAAATAAGCACTGTCTCTGCTGACTTTCCTAGGTAGAGACATAATTACAGAAGGTAAATACTTTGCCCAAGGCAAGAGGAAGACCTAGGCTAAGCTGGTTTAGGCATTCATCCTAGTGAAGGATACATGTACACGAGTCAATCGAAGAACAGTGTCTTGCATTTGAATTACCATGGAGATATATTTGCAGCCTAACAAGATGTGTCCACTTTGTTCTACATGTGCCACAAGCTGTGATCATGAGTGCTCTCAATGTGGCCTTTAACGATGTCTGTTTTCAGAAGATCATTATTTTGAGTGGTCTCATTCAGGACTACACTTGAATCCCTGGTTGCACTAATGCTAAGGAGACTCTGGCAGACAGACAAACAAGACACCACAAGGCAAGTTCTAGACCTCTGAGTCACAAACTGATTCCTTTGTGTTTGATACCAGACATTGCCTCTTCTTCAGGGTTTGATAACTAAATTAGATGACTAATGAGGAAGGAATGAAATGGGTTTTCCTAGGTAATCCACCAAAGTTTTCCTCATTTTTTTTTATTACATCCCTTTCTTTCTCTAATAAGAGCCCCTAAAACATTGAAATGTGAGAATTATTTAATTCTTGACTGTTCAGTTACTTTAACTAATCTCTTATTAAATTGGTTGTACATACTTAAGGGCTCATCAATAGATGCCTGTTGTCTTGTAATAATTGAATGAGGTGTATGCTCTATGCCATGTTTCTCTGTATGCTTTCTCATTAATAACAGATACACATCTCTAGTAACAATTATGTCTGTCTTCAGCTTCCAGTGCAGTTATGTCCCTCAGCCTCTGTTCCATAAAAGGAACCTCAATACTCTGACCTCTTCATCTTACATAGCCATGTGCAAAGACCAATGTCTTTTAAAAAACAGTTTACAGTAACATTTCATTGAAATTTGCATAGTTCATGTAGTTCATAGTTCATAGCTCACTCAAGAGTCCACCTCTCACCTTTTACTTCATTCTTCTTGGGCATCCTAGGATTTTCTCTCCCTTTGAAGAACTAGATTTATTTGAACTTCAGTCCTTTTGGAAATGTCCTTTTGAAGTCATGCTATAGTGTATAGAACTAGCAACTGTTTATTGGAGCAGGTAATAGAACCTGAGATTCAGAAGAGAGTGTCCTGGTCACCAGGTTTTGCTACTCTCCCAGTGACATGGTAAACTATTTTATGTATTGGCACAACTTCAGCATGATAGAATGTCATCACATAATACTTTCATAACTGGTCCTTTGAATAAGAGATGAGTCCTGGTATAAGAGCTGACTGAAGCAAATAAGAAGCTGCTTTAGACTGCGTGCCTCACAACCAAGTCTCTAGCCACTAAATTTCTCTAGCCACCAAAAAAGGTCCACTTTTCCACCCATCCACTTTTTCCTCTTTCTCAGATTTGATCTCAAATGAAGCTAACTAAGACCATTTATGCATGTACTAATCTAAGATAAAATTCACAGACAAATGTCTGAGGTAAGGAAGATTCTGAAAGGAGTAAGGACATATTTAAAATATGTTGGCCTTCATATTTTGCAAAAGGTGGATTAGACATTCTCCTACTGAGAATACTAGTTTATGTAAAGCCAGTTTTTATTTATTCACGGTATGTATTATTTTATTTATTGTCTATATGTACTGGACAAAGAACCTGTAAATCTGACTTGGGACTGTGGATTCCACCATTCAGCAGGAAGGCTAAAAGTTAGGTTTTCCGCAATAGTCAGCACTGTGATACTTAAGTCTCTTTATGGATCCAGACTCCCAAAAACCTATGATTAAATTGGTAGGTGGAAAAATAAATGCTGACTCTACCAGAAACTGAGAATAACTGTTGAATTTCAACAGCTACATGACTGTGAAAGGCCTGAACCAATAGCTATAAGCAGGTCAAATGTGAACCCTCAAGCTCTCCAGATCCATTAACTTTCAGATCATTTCCTAACACGTGCTCTAAAAAATGACACTCAGTTTTTACCGCCTTCACCTCCTACTCATCTCTACTAAGAAAAAAAAAAAAAAAAAACAAGGNATTTGATGGGTGGAGTGGACCCAACATAGTAAAAGCATTAACTCATTCTGTCTTTGCAGAAAATTAAAAAAAAATAAAATAAAATAAAATAAAATAATTATTTAAACTGAAGTAGATGTTGAACACCCACAATGTTTGCAAAAAACACCAGGTTTGTTTCAGAGAATGGACCTCAGTTTCTTTTATTTTATTAAACTCTTTCTTTTACCACTAAAAGGATAAGACCTTTCCACTGAATATGGACATGTTATTTTGAGAGATATTTTTGTCTTAAAAAAGGAAACAACAGAAAACCAGAATGAGAAAGTTTCAGAAAATGCACTTTCTGTTTACTCTCCACTGGGGTCACTGTAGTTCAGGTATATCTGCAAACCTTGAGTAGGCAGGTTGGCATAAGAGGTGCAGCTCTTGGGTCTGGCCTGCTTCCCTGGTCTGGGATACCATCTGGATGAGTTTGGCAGATGTCTTTCTCTTCCCGGTTCTTTTTAGTTTGGTCAGGGGTGGATGTGCTGTCTCATCTCAATGTGTTAGTGCCATATGCTGCAAGACACTATTGATTTCAGTCTTAGGTCAGAAGCCAAGACAGAAAGAGAATGAGGAAAAGGAAAAAAAAAACAGGGCATGGAAAGAGGGACATAGGGAAATAAAGACAGGGAAACAATCTCAGAAATGCTACAACGAAGTCTTTCCCACTATAACACTGGTGGCATGAGAGTTTTCAAAGCTTGCTGGGATTGAGCCATCTCTGGAATACCTCAAGTGCAAAGATACTGTCTAAATATTTGCAGTGACGCAGAAGCCCTTCAGACTTTTGTAAGGTTACTTCTCTAGAGACCTTGGCATTATTCATGATACATGATGGCAAAAAAAAAAACCTAATATTTATAGTCTATTCACTTTTTCATTGCTTAAAAATTCTACTGTTTAGAATTTTCAGTCTTCTCAAAGTAGTAGGGTCAATTTAATTACTTACATACATTCAGACTGATATTTTCCAAATCACACTTTCAGATTTTTCTTCCCTTGAATTGCTAGAAATTACTGTGATCTTTTTTTTCCTTCCAAAATCTTTTGTTTGCTTACTAATAAAGACACTATTCAAAAAGACTAGATTCATTCTATTTCATTCTATTTCAATTGAAACAAAAGATTTCCTCTTTTTCCATTAAAAAAATCATAACTTCCTACATAGGGCTACTGCAATCCACTTACCTTTGCTACCAAAAACCTAGATATAAAAGTAGAATGAACATTTTATTAGCAGTCATAACTCACGGTCATAGCCACCCCATAGGCAGCCTTAAGACATGTTGCCTCATATACAGTCTCCCTGGAAGAATAAAGTCTGCTGCAAGGCAAGGGCTGTAGCTACACACAGAGTAAAGAGCAGACAAGTCATAGCATCTAGACTACCATGTTCCCCTGCCCACTCTGGTTACCATTAACTTATACAGCTCATTAACATGGGGGGAGGGGAGGAAAGAACCTGCATTTCATCTCCCTGGGACAGTAATAAAACATGACGGAAAAAAAGTAAGGCACTATTACAAAATATACAAATATTTCTCATCATACCTGAATCTAAGCAGTCACCCAAGAGTGCTACGTTTTATATAAGAGGAATAGGAGACTGACCATCCCCAGCCATCTTTGAACACCAATCCCACAAAACACAGTAACCAGACTGAAGTAACATTATGATTGGTGGTGTCAAATGCTCCTTAAAGATTCAAATAGTTCATTAGGAAGGAAGAACTTATATCAGTTGTAACTGGCAGACCTTTATATACTTAAACATTGCCTCTTTCAGCAATAAGCTTTGTCTGTCTAAGAAATTTCCGTTGTGCTTACTCCCAAGAGGATTTCTTTAGCTCTGTTCTTTTAGGGCAGATTATTTTCTTAGCAGGGGAGAGTCACGATATTCATTCTATAGATGTAGATGATACACGCATACATGTATAACCCTCTGAATATAACTACTCCTTTCCTCTTCTTTACCATATTACTATTTTGCTGAAAGCAAGAGGAGGGCAACTACTGTACCTGCATGTGGCAGAAAATTTCATTTATCCAAAATGAGAAGCTGCAGATAGGGCTTATTTTTCCAAAAGACACTACTTTTTCAGCTTTAAGTATTAAGCATATAATCTTATGTGGACCAACACAATCCCAAAACACCCATACATACATGGATATACACTAACAACTCTAATGATGGAAATTTCACTTGGAAATAGTAATCATGTGCTCTTAGACAATGTCATGCAGGTAAAGATGTCAGCACATGAGATCTTTATTCACAACATATTATACTTTTTATACAGAACAGACAGTTATATGAGTGGTCCTTAGTGTATTTCCCTCCTGCCTCTTCAACATAACAAAAATAGAAAACAATTAGAAAAGGTAGAATTTACTTTTGCAGCAGTGATAGAATGCTCATGATCAGATTTCTGTTCTACTAGCAGTTGTTTAGGTAAGTTTTAAGCTACTGGTGTGTGGTATATGCTAGTCTACTAATGGTTTTCCTAAGGCCTTTGTCTTCTAGTTGATGTTAATTCTTGTTCCATACGTTCTATTTTATCTGTTTGTGGACACTGAGCTCCTCAGTCTCTAGAAGTGTCATTATAGCTCTTTTTCTGTTGGTACCTCTTGCTCCTCCAGGAAGATATGCATCTACTACAGAAAATTTACAGAATATGTCTAAATGCATTCTGGTGTTTAGCCACAATCTGTGCATTAATCTGTGCATTATTTCTGCCTTTGCATTTGATCTTTTAGTATGCAGATTCTAAAACAAGATATAATTAGAATTCTCTATTTGTGCTACCATCTTTCCTGTTACCAGTGTAATTTCAGTGTACAAAAATTAAATATTTGCTTGTTTTTCATCTATTTGTTAGTATCACAGACTCCTTCTGGTGGTCCAAGCTGTCGGTGAATGAAAAAGAAAATGTTCTTGAACTGTATTGTACCATCATCTGCACCTCCATTAGAAGACCCTGTGGTCTGATTTTTGGTGGAACAAACTTCAGACCTCTCTTGCCATTTCTGATGAAAAAAAAGAGAAGCCTGCACCCCCAGATGATAAGTAAAAGTAAGTCTATTAGGCTGTGTGGATATTTGGGTCCAAATACATGGTCCAATAAGAAATCCTGTCTTCTGCATCTTAGGTGAGTTTCTGAATGATCTCCTTATTCTGGAGTGTGAGAGTCTCTCCTCCTTTAACCAAAATATTTGGAATTTTTCAGATTTTCCACAGTGTAAAAAGCTGTTCAGGGACAACACTTTCTGATTTTGAGTGGAAACAACATAGTTGACATTTAAATCTCTACTCAAGGAAAACCTTTCTGAATCCAAAATATTCTTACATGTTTAAGTTCTCTATCATCTGATTAAATATTTCTGACTTGTGTGTGTCATTTATGCCACTTCAGGAAATTGTAGCGAGGTCATAAAACCAACAAGGAACAGAATCATTCATATGAGAATTGCAATTTTTTGCCTGCGAACATCATTATATCTTGCTGTGGGATGGCTCTCCCATTTATTCCTTTTCTAAAAGAAACATGTATTGTCCTTTAAGAGGTCCATTTAGCATAGTCATTTTACATCTGTGATCATCAGAATGCTATGTTATACGTGCCATGTACAAGTTGTTTCTAACAGATAATTGAATATAGTTTATGTTATGGTCCAGTCAACTGATATGTTCTGTAAGAAGGTTAACCTTAATTCAGATTAGACTCCTCATTCACTCTCTCTTTAAAAAAAATCAAAACTATGCTTAGAAATGCACTTCAGAACTGCTTATGCTCCTTCAGATTCTTTTCTAAGTACATTAGCCTCAAAAAATATTTAACATTAAAAACTTCAGATATGGCCTCACAGTACAATTTCTCTGATAACAACTCCAGGTGAAGATATTCCTGCCTTAGCCTTTCCCTGATGATTAAATTCTCCTTTTAATTATACCAGTATAGGAACTTGTGGTCCAAGGCTGGGGGAAAAAAAATGAACAAAATATACATGTTCTTGAGAGGGGGAGGATTGCTCTGAGTCCATGGGCCCATGGAATCAGATCAGAAAAAGTTTTACTTTGTGCAAAATATTCATATCTATGTACCACTGAGGTGTGACATTCCAATAACATTGGATTTTAGACAATTATATCTATACGTAAAGTCAGAACTTTACAAGCAAAAAAAATAGCTTCATTGGTAATGTTTAGCATTCAGTTGAAGGATAGGGAGTTATCAAAATCTTATGTGTAAACCTTACAATTCTTTTGATAGTCATGCTGGGGACAGCTCTTTTTCAACGCTAATAAGTTGCAACACTGAACCATAAGGAAAAAACATGGCAAGATATTCTCAGGACATGTGGGATAGATATGTCCTTCTCAATTTATTAGGGCGGAGAAAACTGACATCTAGAGCACGACATAGTAATTAACTCACATTAAGGTATAATGTGTACATCTGTAGATCCAAAAGCAGATCAAAACATTATAGGTGAATTCAATGATCAGAGTTCATTCTTCAGTTTCTTAATTCTTCAGAGGTAGAAATATATATACCATATATATATTAATTCGTACATCCCTGGGATAAAGCCAAAGCTGTCTTGTACTTTGTCTGCTCTTTCTGGGCTAACTTGGAATCATGGAATCATAGAATCATTATGGCTGGAAAAGACCTTTAAGACCATCAAGTCCAACTGTTATCTAACTCTTCCGGGCCCACTTCTAAACCATGTCCCTGAGAACTGTATCTAGACGGCTTTTACATACATCCAAGGATGGCAATTCAACCACTTCCCTGGGCAGCCTGTTCCAGTCTTTGATAACCCTTTCAGTGTAGAAGTTTCTCCTAATGTCTAACCTCAACCTTCCCTGGCGCAACTTGATGCTGTTTCTTCTTGTCAAACTTGCAGCAGAACAGTAGTACTATCCTGTGGAACTGCCTGCTGTAGCATTGACACACTGCCCACAAAGGCGACTCCTGCAGCACAAGTATAAAAGCACGGATGTTTTCAGATTTGTGGCAAAAAAAAAAAACCCAGAACCATTAAATTTTTTCTAGTAAATTTCTTCACAATACAATAGGATTAATATGCAAACTCTGGTGACCAGAGATGTTTGCTGTTAGATGTGCCTGCAGCTGATTCCTGCACATATTGCAGGAGTCCTCATGCAATACCAGGACATATAAACAACATAAGAATATTCAAAAGGAATGAAATATATCTGTTTCTCTTCTCTCTCTCTCTTTTTTTTTTTTTTTAAATACCCTCAAACGAGATAATGGAAACTAAAAGCAGACTATTCAGAAAGGTAAGTCTAAACTGCTTACTGAGTGAGCTCTTGTGGAGCTCAAATATGCAATTAAGGAGAGAAAAAAAAAAATAACCGTTTTAACGGTGTGAGGAAAAGGTTACTCATGTCAAAGTATGGCATCATAACAAATGATTGTGAAAAAAAAAATACCAGCTATGATTTCTAGGTGTTCACTATATATTCTGAATAAAGTGTCAATTTCATAACCTGTTCTAAAAAAACATAATAATTGTAATATGCTCCAAAAATTCCATTTTACAATGCCTGCAACTTCAGAGATAGCTTTAAAGGGTTTCTACAAATACCTACTTATTTGTGAAGAAGACTCTCCACTTCTAATCCCTTTCATTCCTCTTTGTGAGCTGGGATCTCTCTCCACATCTGCTCTTTCTTAGGGCTCACGTAGGCCACCAGATAGTTTGTGTTTTAATATGAATTGATCTGTGCTTATCCTTTGAAAGATGTTCCATTTTGTTTAGAAACACTTGTCTTTGACAGAAACCTGTCACATACTCTGTGTGTGTGCTGATGAACAGCCAATGAAGCCAGTTAACGTCCATCTCTTTAGCCCATTAAATACTTAATTTGCATGTGCACACTCCACATCTCCACTGAGTGCTTTAATCACGTGTCTATTGGATATCAGAAGGAAGCTCCACCAGCTAGTCCTACAAGAATGAAATGGTCTGGTTTACGTGCTCAGATTAGCTGAGTGCTCGTTAAAGAGGAGAGAGAAATTTCATCTAGAGTGGGACTTAATCCTTACTGTCTTCTTAGCATTTTCTGTTGACTAGCTTAGTTTCACTCTTTCTCATCTTTTTCACAGTATACTGATCCCATAACTTCAGGTTACAAATTCCACAGCTATTTCAACCTAGTGTCTCAGTGCCCTGCCCATAAAACCCAAGCCTCTTAAGTTTTCCATCCTTTAATTGTTCTAACAGCAATTAAACAAACCTCAGAGTTTAATTGACACAGGTATGTACTCTAATAAAACAACTATTTTTTTTTAAATAGTTTATTTGACCAAGGCCTAAATTCTGTGTGTCTTGTTGTCTGCTTCTTATCTATGCTGCTGAGAAATGTCATCTTAGTTTTTTGTGCAAAACCACTTAGTAATTCTTAATTTTCTTCATAACTTTGGAAACTCTCTTTCACTTTTCTGACACCAAAAATCTCATTAGTTATTCTGCGAACCTAAGAACATCTCTTGTCCGGTTTCAGATTTATCGTGTCTAATTAATAGCTATACATTTTAACAAAGAAGCATCCAATTAAATATTTTAATAGTTATGAATTAAGTTTCCATAAGACTCCTTGCTAGTTCTCTGAAAGTATTAACTATTCTCCATGTAAATATCAGTATTAGAGTAGAATAATTTATTTCCTGCAAATGTTAATATGAAATGGCCCATTTCATTTTATACTGTTTGTTGTTTTATGCAACTTAAGCTGTTTTTAAGTTGTTAGAAGAAAATAGAACAGTAGTAGTATTATACTTCTTCTATACTGGTAGTGTGGCCAAATATTATATGTCTGCTATGCACAGACATACAGTTTGACTTTTATCTATAATTTTCATCATTGAACTGTGTGGCAGGAATACCACCTCCCCTCCTCCCCACAAGTCCAACGATGTGGTAGGGGGACATGGTGGCTCGCTTGGTGGGAAGCCCGTGAGCTGCTGGTCATGTACACAAACCACCCCCAGCCACATACCCCAGATACATGAGCCTCAGAGACCACCTCAGCCAATGAGCTCACCTTGGCCAATGAAAGCTATATATTACTGTGACCAATAGATCACCACAGTTCAGACTTGCAGCAGCAGGTCTGGGATCAGAAGTCCTCCCTTTGTATTGAGACATCGCCCAAAGTGACTTCCTAGGATTGAGTGTCCTCACTTTATATGTGAGTGGTTTGAACATTTTGAGTCATCCTTCTAAGCTTAGATTTAGTTACATACCATGTAGTCTTAGTTCCCAAATGACATACTGAACCTGTAAATAAGTTATGTCTGATGAAGTGTTTGTGTTTGATCCTTGTTCCGTTTGACCATTCTACCTTTTTCATGACACCTTTAAAACTGATTTTTGGAACATACTTTGTTGCTCTTACACTTCTGCAACAAGCTGTTATGTAACAATGAGATTTATGTCTAGAAATTCAATTCAGTTAATGAGTTGAAAACTACTTTGAGGTGCTTCTGGATATGTATTTCATATTTTATATTTTAATACATATTTATAGAAGAAAACTTGTTAAAAGTTTATTTAAAATCAAAAGTAAAACTTTTTTTTTTGTTTATTTCTGTCCTGCATTTCAACATCTTTGACATCCAAACAGGATTTCTTTGGATTACTTGTTATAGAGTTGACTAAATTGTTATACAGTTGACTGTTACAAATAAATCAGAAGGTTTCTTCTAAGTGACATTTGTTATTAATGGATAAAAGTACCAATTTTATATTTCAAGTATATCTACCTTTTGTCATGAAGAACATTAAGAAAAGTGTGTTTCAACATAATGTGATATTTCACATAATCATGTCACATTCACTTTATTGTGGTCCAGAGAGTATAGCGGAGACACATTTAAGGAAGTTCCAACAATAAATAATGTCTAAATATGAGGTTTGGTCTATTTAGAGATCTTTCATAGTAATCTGTCTTGTAAAGGGCATAGTAGATAGGGGACTCATTTAGTCATGGTACTAGTTTTAAAAAATAAATCAATATTTTATATATAGTAAACATATGCAATGTTCCAAAACTTCAGAGTTGGTTTATTTATTATTATTGCTTTATTATTGCGTACATGTATCTAAAGGGTGGGTTGAAGGAGGATGGAGCCAGACTCTTTGCAGTGGTTCCCAGTGACAGGACGAGGGGCAACGGACACAAGTTAGAACATAGGAAGTTTTGTTAAAATACAAGGAAATTGTTTAGTATATAATAGAATGGTGTTTTATCTGCTTGTTTAACAGCTAATCGGATGCTGTGCTAAACTTAAAGACTGTCCCCACATATCACAGAATCACAGAATGGTTAGAGTGCCAGAGCACTGGCACAGGCTGCCCAGGGAGGTTGTGGAGTCCCCTTCTCTGGAGATTTTCAAGACCCACCTGGATGCAGTCCTGAGTAATGTGCTCTAGGCAATCCTGCTTTGGAAGGGGAGTTGGACTAGATGATCTCTAGAGGTCCCTTCCAACTCTGAAAATTCCATTATTTCCATGATTTATTTGGGGGCTTTTTGTTGTTCCCCCCCACACACTTTTTTTTTTGTTTGTTTGGGGGGTTTTTTTGTTTGTTTTTTGTGCTTAGGAACATAAAGGTGTGCCTCAGAGATCTTTCAGACACTAAGGAGTCTAAATTATGTTTTCTGTTTTGACGACACAAATTATGTGTGTAAACTAGTAACAATTTATGTTGAGATCCCAAAAGACACTTTAAGAACCTAAAATGGGACTTCTGTGGAATTTGTCTATTGTCAATGAAAGATCCAGAAAATTTTTGCTTAAGATGCAGAAAAGACCTTGATTTCCAAGGATGGAAACCCCACAACTTTTCTAAGAAACTTTTCCTAGCATGAAGAAATTAATCATCCTAGCACAAAGACTTTCTTATGTTTAAATGGAATTTGATGTAGGAATAAAGTCAAGTGTAGTAGCCCAACCAATAGAAGATATTGGCTTGTACGTAGTTCTAGTATGCTTCAGTGTCTTCTGACCAGGATCAAGAAATTGACCCTGACAATAGTATAGATATGTTCAATTGCCCCCTTCTCTGTTGCTACCACTGACTTGCCTAAACTATCTGCAGTGGATTTTCTACCTTCATATGGTATTTTTAACTACCTTCATGATTTCCAGATTACTTGATTTTTCATTTGGGTTTTGGGGTGGCTTTTGTTGTTGTGGTGTTGTGGGTTTGGATTTTTGTTTGTTTGTTTGTTTGTTTTAATTTTTGTCGTTCAAGAAGTAGAGCAGGGAAAAGGATGATAGCTTATGACATTTTCAACTTTAATGTCAGCTTTCCATCTATTGTTAAGCTTTTTCTAATTGAGAATTTGGTTATCATGATTTCTGCATGAGGCATGTGGGATTTCAGGACATTTACAGTAATAGCTTAGGTTTCAATGTTATTATTATTATTTTTAATTTACTGTTAGCCTGCATACTACATAGATATTCATTAATAATTCATTAACAATTGGATTTTTAGTTTGAACTGTTGGTTTGGATGGTAATAATAGAACTTGTAACCATGGTAGTTGTTCAATATCTCTGTTCTGTTTTGAAGGACTTGATAAATATAAAGATCATACTCACTCTCCATGTACCAGTTACTCAGCCTTGTAGGAGCTAGAGACATTCATAAAGTACTTATTAAACTTAACAAGAAGCAGGGACATTTTGAAGTGAGTGACATTTAGAGTTAGATGTAGTCGAAACTAAACAAGTTTTCTCACTGATTTAAGAAATATGTATCTTAGAAGTTTCCTGATTTAGGTAGTAATTCTGGTTTTGAATCAAAACCATTTATGGGAGATATGGAGTATATCTCCAGATCACTACGGGGGTGTTGGTTGATGAGAAGCTCAACATGAGCTGGCAATGTGTGGTTGCAACACAGAAAGCCAACTGTATCCTGGGCTGCATCAAAAGAAGCGTGACCAGCAGGTCGAGGGAGGTGATTCTGCCTTTGTACTCCACTCTCGTGAGACCCCACCTGGAGTACTGCATCCAGCTCTGGAGCTCCCAACATGGAAAAGACATGGACCTGTTGGACATGGTCCATAGGAGGGCCACGAAGATGACCAGAGGGCTGGAGCACCATTCCTGTGAGGACAGGCTGAGAGAGTTGGGGTTGTTGAGCCTGGAGAAGAGAAGGCTCCAGGGAGATGTTATAGCAGCCTTCCAGTACCTAAAGAGGGCTGTCCTGGTTTGAGGTAAAACAGAACCAATTTTGTTCAGTAACTTCGCTTCTTAGCTGGGCCTCTTCTAACTACTGAAATTAACAGCATATTGCGCAGACAATGTTCATTTTCTCAGAGTGATAAGACCAATGTTTATAACTGCTGCCCAGGCATGGTATGCAGAGAGGCTCCTGCTTATACTTGTTGCTATAACCCCCAAGGCCAACCAACTTTGTTGTTTGCCCCGTTGGAAGGGCGGAAGCGAAAAACATAGTGGGGTCCCACCTGCAGGGAGGAGCGGACAGGACAGGTGACCCAAAACTGACCAACAGGGTATTCCATCCCATCTGCATCATGCTCAGTATAAAAGCTGATGGATCAAAGGGTCAGCCCCTTTTGTCTCTTCCTACAATGGCTGATGTCTGAGGAGGACTCTGTTCGTCTGCCTGTGATCCCGATCCTGAATCCAGATCCGGAATCCGGTTCCCCTCCGTCACCGAGTCCAGCCTGGGACTGGCCCAGTGCCAGCCGGTGTCATGATTGTCATCTCGGGAGCTTGATACGGTTTTGTATATATTTTTCATTATTTCTTTTTATTTTATTATTAATATTTCATTAAAGTAGTTTAGTTCTTTCTAAACTCATAAGTCTCTTTTCCCTCCTCTACCTCTCTCTCTGAAGAGGGGTAGAGGGGAGCATCTGTCGGTCCTATCTGGGGTTCCCTAGGTCCCCAGTAGCCGATTTGGCCTAAACCACGACAAGGGCCCACAGGAAAGATGGGGAGGGCCTCTTTATCAGGCAGTGCAGCAATAGGATGAGGGGTTACAATTTAAAACTAAATGAGGATAGATTTCAATTAGATATGAGGAAGAAATTCTTAACTCTGAGGGTGGTGAGACAATGGCACAGGTTGCCCAGAGAAGTTGTGGATGCCCCATCCCTGGAAGTGTTTAAGGCCAGGTTGGATGAGGCTTTGAGCAACCTGGTCTAGTGGAAGGTGCCTCTGCCAATGTCAGGGGGGTTGGAACTAGGTGGTCTTTAAGGTCCCCTCCAACTCTAACCATTCTGTGATTCTGTGAGATGTGGGGACAGTCTTTAAGTGTAGCACAGCATCCGATTAGCTGTTAAACAATCAGATAAAACACCATTCTATTATATACTAAACAATTTATTATTACAGGTATTATATCATAACAAACTATCACCTGAAATTCTCAGCAGAGAAAAATAAAGGGACTAGTTGAATGAAGAAACATTTTTAGTTATTCATCCCTAGATCTGGAAATTGGCTTTCTACTAGATAGTGCAAGAAAGCAAAACAGATTTTTTTTTTAAATAATATTTCTTACAAGTAGCATATTATGCTACCTTGAAGAATTAGATTGCAAAATTTGCTCTTACACTTGGTGAATCAAGGCACAGCAAACACAGTCAGGAATGGAAAGGAAAGAACAAGATAAGCTGAAACCACCAAAGAACAATTTTGATGCGTTTATATGCTTTGCTTTCAGTTAATATCATTTTTTACCATGAGGAAATGCTCCTAAAATCAAATTGTGCACAAAATAGTAAAAAACACTGAAAATCATATATGTAAAAGTGAAGAAGAAAAGAAAAACAAATATTGCAGCATTGAACTCAGTTCAGGAGTTTGTACTATACACTGATGCACATAAAGCTATTTATATTACCCTGGACTCTTCCTCAAAAGATGAAACACACTATTGGTTTCTTCATGTAAAAATATTATTTTCATTTGCCAAGTGTCCCTTTTTCAGTAAATCAAGTAAGTGACATTTTACAATAATTTTCATAGTTCTGGATACAACCAGAAAGAATATACTGTTTCCCTAGCTGTTTTTCTGTCCTCTTCCCTTCATTCAAGAAGAGGGGAAAAAATGACCAATATCCAGTAAAAGATGGCCAACAACACAAAAAAAGGTCAAAAATCAAAAGAATCCATTTCATTCTGTATCATGTCACAGAATATGTTATTTTTATTTTAATTCACTAATTATTTTATATAGTTTGTATAATGAGTTTATTTTTAATCAGACAGCAGTTTTTGACAACTCCACTGATCTCTTTCAGTACTGGAAATATATGTCTGATACAGTTGATTTTTCACTGTCAAACAAATGGATATCCATGTTATTAGGCAATTTCTTGTTTTATTTTCCTTTAGTTATTTTGCTGAGATAACTCAAGATTCCACGTTCACTTGATCAATGTATGTCTGTAATATTTACTTATCAACCTGACTTGTATTGGCATCATACAGATAACTGCAGGCTGTGAATACAGCAAAAAAAACCAAACAAGCAAGCTTTAAAAAGAATGTCAAGCATTTTTGTAATGTATCCAAAGATGTTCTTTGAATGTAATGAACAAAGTTGTAAAACTTTTATTTTTCTCCATTTACTCACACAGTTGTTTTGCAAACCCCTTTGTTTTCTCACCTTGTTTTAACATTTCTCAACTTCAACTCCAAAATCAGAATCAGTATCATACTGATATCACACACCATGAGTTACAAGTATTTAATTGTGAAGTAAAAATTAAGGCATAATCAAAGCAAACATGCCAACTACAACACATCCACAGAAATTGACCTATCAAATTATTTTATGAATAAGTTAAGCAGCAGTGTAATAAAAGTTAGATTGTCAAGTAATTCCAAAATAAGGAAAAAAAAATAAAATTTGAAATGCTCACTAAATGAGTGAAAAAGCAAACTGAAATTCACTCAGTAAATTATTTACTATGAATAGTTCACCCAAACTAGCCAAAGTATATAAGAATAAACAAAGTAAAATTTCCACCACTACGTAAAGGTGATGATGGTTGGTTTTTTCAGCTAATTTCTACAAAAAATGGAAATCTCAGTCTTCCTTCCTAGGAAAATTCATTAGTCTTATCTGTCTCGTTTTTTGAAGGATTCTATTTTATCTTGAGAGATTAAATCCTGCTCAGATATTGGTAAACTCTTGTGAAGCTGGTCTTTGAGAAAAGGGAGTATGAATTTTTCTATACAGGTTTTTTTTCTGAAATCTCAGATAGTATATCTTTGTCTCTTCTTTTTGAATGCATCTGGATTTTACAAGAATTAACAAATATATACAAAACCAGAATATATTAAAAATTACAACATAAAAGCAGAACTTATATTCAGTAGCTATTAAAATAGCTACAGCTTAATATAAAGCATGTCATATTTGATTCTGAATTATAGCTGAAGTTCATATTTATAATGTCATTAATGTTTCTTTAGCTGACTTCACATTACTTCAATTTTATTATTTTGTCTTATCAGCTCAATCAGAGAGAGTTGTTTAGGCTTATGTCATTGCAAAAATTAATTATTGTAAAATCTTATTTGTTGTCATTTCATAATTATTTCCTGGCAATTTCTTTCCAGTACAATAATTTGCATCCAAAGCAAAATAATGGAACACTAAGGAAACAAATACTAAAGAAAAATAAATTAAATACTGTGTGTCTGATGTATCCAACAATATTTTTCCTATAAACTTCAGGATGGCAAAAACTCACATGCTAGTCCTGAGGATTTACATATTTTATATCATCATTACTTATGCAAATGATCTATTTGATATAGAATCATAGAATGGTTCAGGTTGGAAGGGACCTCGAAGAGCATCTAGTTCCACCCCCCTTGCCATAGGGTGGGACAAATATCAGTGAGACTATTCTTATGTTCAAAGACCTCTACTGTAATAGTTCTCTAAATGTTGGCTATTGCCAATAATGTGTATACATTAAGATTTTTTTGGAAAGGGAAAGTAAAAAAAAAAATGCAACAAAAAAAACTTCAGTAAAACTTGCTCTACCAATGACACAGGCTACCACAGCTATTAGTTCTTTACCATTTACAAAAATGTCTACAGGTCTTTTTGTTGCTTGTTTGTTTTTTCGTCTGTTTTAATTCTGACTTTCTAGTTTTACAATGTATACTCCAAAATCCCTCTTGACTTTTCCACCCAAAACAGATGGAGGGGATTTCCCCTTGAGCCTGTATCTCTTCACTGGTAGCAGAAATCTTTGTTGAGCAGTTCACTCTTACAATTAATATATAGAAGTTTCATTAACAGACATTACCGCATTACATTGCTTACTCTGCCAATGACTCCTTACCATTTTTGTTAACGTCCAGGTCAATGCACTGTGGACAGCAAGATTATCTCTTTCCAATCAGTAAGATATTCCAAAAGTGCACAGCTGTCTTTGCCTCAGTTTCCTTGCCTGCACATTGACGCTAAAACAATTTTCTAGCACCTGAAGGCATTGAGACAGTAATTATTCAATGTTTGTAAAGTGCTATATACTCTAAATGTCAAGTGTTGCTAAGGACTGTTAACTATCCACAATTCATAAGTTTGATTAACAAATCTCTTAAGGTCCTATTAATTTGCCTGGTTTTGTGTTACTGAAACATAAAACTGTCCTAACCATGCATCAAAGAATGTGTTTGGAGAGCAGATTCCCAAACCACATAGACTTGTTACTGTATTGAGAAACTAAGGAAATTTGCACTTAACTCCAGGAAGCTGGCAAAATCTTCAAAAATCTAGCTATCCAGATTTAGTTAATCTAGCTGTAAATAGAGAAATAAATCTCATGAAATCCCCCAAATGGATTACAGAATTGGAAAGAATCTACTTGCTTGTGCAAGGTCCTATTTTAGGCATTTTATTTTAGTTCTTCTCCACTACAAAGGTGTTTGCTAGCTGCCAATGCTGACTGCAGCCATTCACTACCAGTCTGCTAGTACAGCAATTAGTTAAAACAAGAGACAGCAACGACTTGAAAACAACATTTATAACAGGTTGCTAACAGCATTTATCAGATGCACATGGAAAATATCAATTGCTTACAGCAGTTTTGCTATAGGTGCACAATTTCTGTTTGAAGTCTCGCTCAGCACTGCTACAAAATGCAGTTTAAGACTCAAAATACCTTTCAATTCCTTCAATAGTTTGGGTTATGATCTAGATCACTTACTGTAGTCTGAGCACACTTTTATAAAGTCTAAATTCTTTTTCAATAATATTTTAAAGTCACTGTGTAGAATGCCCCAAAAATAAGCCAAAGACAAGAGTATAATAATTTGGTCTAGGTTGGAAGGTCTGAGGTAATGTGAAAAGAGACAGAAAAATCACTACAGTGGACAGCTGTTGCTTTTCAAGACAGAGAGAAAAGGTTCAACCAGTATCTTCAGTGTTTTTCTGATGATTAGTTTAACTTTCCACAGAGTTGTGAGAATTAACACAGTTTTAGGGTACACAAATTAATATATTATTTTTTGTTGTGGTATTTGTTTCTTTAAAATCAAAAAGAAACACTACATTAAATTAAAGGACAAAAGGGTGTTAGTATCCTCTCAAGAGGATAAGGTCTAGTGGCTTAGCCTGAGTATATCATTCATAAGCAATTAACCTAAGGGCTAAATAATAATAGTAGGAATCATATGTGTTATTTCCAATATTGAACTAACTGTATGATGACAGGTTATCAAATTGCATTTGTGATTATTTTAACTGTAGTTCTAAGTTTAGAGATAAGACTGTTATATATGGGCAGGTCCTTATTGCAGCATGTTAGCATTGAAAAACATATCTGTTTATTATTTGGGGTTTTAATGTCTTAAAATATATTTATTTTTTAGACTGTTGCAGCACTTTGAATTCTCAACAGATGCTTGTTTCCCCTTTTGAGCTTGACTTCTGAGTAAGACAGGATATAACTTAGTCCCTGTCCTAAAAAGCTGACATTTAATGAAGACGGAGAAGGATATGGAGAAAGATATTTCATTACACTCTTTTTACGTAGAAGAAATGGAAAAATTAAGATTGTCCACACTCAAAAATTTTGCTGCTTTAACTGTCTCTAAAGGGTTACAGCAAGCACCAATATCAGATGGCAGAAATATTTATTATAGCTTGGTGGTACTAAAGAAACAGTTTCTGGCATCATACAGTTGCCCTCTATCAACTCATTGTGCATATGAATATAGTTTTGTTTTCTTTCTAAGAGTCTTCTCTGATTTTGCTTGGCCCAGAGATTCCAAAATTAGGGATCGTGACCACAACCAGGATCCCAGTAGTTTGGAGTAGATCAAAAGCCTGGAAGAAATATGGTGGTGTTCACTGCAGTACTCATGTTCTCTGAAATTTGCATTCAGAGACCAACAAGAAGATATCAACAGAGTAGAGCTGAAGCAGAAAAACAGTGCAACATGTAGTTCTCAAGCTAGCTTTGTGGGGTAAGCAAACAAAGCATTGTTACCAGCCCAGAAAGCCAATCGCATCCTGGGCTGCATCAGAAGTGTGGCCAGACGGTGAAGGGAGGTTATTCTTTCCCTCTACTCTTTGGTGAGATCCCACCTGGAGTACTGCATCCAGCTCTGGAGCCCCCAACATAGGAAAGACAAGGACCTGTTGGAGCAGGTCCAGAGCAGGGCCACAAAAATAATCAGAGGGCTGGAGCACCATTCCTATGAGGACAGGCTGAGAGAGTTGGGGTTGTTCAGCCTGGAGAAGAGAAGACTCCAGGGAGACCTTATAGCAGCCTTCCAGTACCTAAAGGGGTCCTACAGGAAAGATGGGGAGGGATTTTTTACAAGGGCATGTAGTGATAGAATGAGGGGGAATGGCTTCAAACTGGAAGACAGTAGATTTAGATTAGATATTAAGAAGAAATTTTTCACTTTGAGGGTGGTGATGCACTGGAACAGGTTGCCCAGGGAAGTTGTGGAAGCCCCATCCCTGGAGGTGTTCAAGACCAGACTGGATTGGGCTTTGAGCAACCTGGTCTAGTGGGAGGTGTCCCTGCCTATGGCAGGGGGGTTGGAACTCAATGATCTTCAAGGTCCCTTCCAACCTAAACCATTCTATGATTCTATGATTCTATAATAACATCCACTTTAGTTCAAGAGAACGATACCTAGTCAGGATCCTGACAGTGATAACTGGGATTGTCCAGAGGAGAGTAAGAAAGGGGCATGCTCCAGAAGAGCGGGGTTGCAAAGCTGCTTAGAACTGAAGCACAGGTTTGAGTGCTGGTCCTTGATTGTCCTGACTCCTCAATTCATGGCACACAGCTGGGCGTAGCTGTGCTCTTTAGCAGCTTGCACTCACCAGACAAGAGCCAGGCATGGTTCAGGAGATATACTGGCCAGATGCTTGTCCTAACATGCAGCATGATTGTCCTTACCTGTTTCGAGTGGGAAGAAAGATTAGCTGGAGATATGCGACCCTTGTTATACCATCTGTACTCACAGACGAAGAAAGGGCCCGGACCATTTTATTTTCTTGTTTTAAAGGTAGTCGGAGTAGCTAGACAAGGAAATATTTAGGAGCAGCTATTGTGGTTTTAATTCATATTATATTTTAATCTGCATTAATATCAAGCACAGAAAAAATATAAGTTACATCGATATAAAAATGTTTTAAAGATATAACTGCATGTATAGTAAGTAGTCCATTGATATAAATAGTTACAAGAAAACCTAACAAAATCTGTGCTTTATGTTCAGAAAAGTTTAAAGCGTAAACACAGTAATTTTTTTTACAAAGTTCCTACAGCAAATCATCAATGAATCCTTTGAATCTCAGTTATGTGCCTTTATACACAAGGGCAGTCACTTACTCTGCTATCACTGAACTAGATTTAAACATAATTCTTCTATAAACAGTGGCCAAACTCTTGTAAGTCGTTGAACTTTCTTATAAAACAAGAACTGCATTTCTGTGCTACGCTGAGGCTGCCCAACACCAGATAACCTGGTGAATGAGATAGCCACAGAATAAGGGTGAAATTAAGGTGGAATGGAAAAAAAAAAATGGCATTCCAGCATTTTATCTCAACATGCAATTTGTCTTCTGACTTCCCTTGAGAGAGAGTATGTCAAGAAATAGCCTCAAGACAATGACAATAACAGCAAAAGTGGTTGCATTAATTTATGGGGAGGAGGACAATGAAACATTTCAAGAATTTAACTTTCTTTCTCCAAATAATGTTCCAACAGGGGATTGATGGTTGACAGCTGTGTTCACTGATAGGTAACCTTGTTGCAAGTTTCTGAAGAAAGATGTTCTTCTTCACTGGACTTGTCTCCGCTTTGTAATTTTTTTCTCTCCTTAGAGCCAACACAGCTATTGTTACATTTTAAAATATTTCTATCATGTATTTCTTCTTTGAAATAATTAATTTTTTCTTTGCACTACTTGGCTGATAACATGTCATAATGTAGGCTGCCAAGTGCCAAATGACTCTCAGATTTATTCAAGCATTCAAAGCAAGAAAAAACCATTCATCTAGATAAGATCTTATCTGACAAGTCAAGCTCAAGAAATCTCAGTATAATTATATGGTGTTAATGAAGGCCATGTATACAGGCAGTTCTCAATATTAACCTCTGTGTTAGTCTATCAACAGTAATGTGAATCAGTGATTTTAAGTTAGAACAAGTAAGTAGATTTTTTTTTTTTTAAACAGCTAAACAACCCTTCCCCATGGAAACACTTTATATGAGAAGTTTTCATCTTGTGCAAAGGCTCACTAAGCCATACTTTCCACAGAGAGGTTGTTTTCTTACTACTTTTAACCTGTTCTGAATGAGTGTTTGTTTGATGAACAGGCATTGCTTTATACAGCATAGTGATATAAAATTTGTCGTCACTTGTATTTTTAAAAAAATCTAAATTTAAAAAAGGTGTAAGGTTGTTTTTTAACAGTTGCTGTCATTAACAGTCATATGTTGGAAAATAATCTTAATGGCAAGTGTAGTGCTGCGTGACTTGTATATGATTATAAAGTTTACTGCTTGATCTCAAATTTATGCAAAGTGTATTTATTTATTTATATACTAGGGTTCAATATTATTTATTTAAAAATAAGTAACTACAACTAGCCAAAAAAGAATTTGATCAAGCAGTGCTGGTTTACTTGTTTTGGAAAAGACTGAATTAAGAAAAAGGAAACATTTAAAAATATTCTTTGTGTTGCAACAATTTCATAAAAAAAAAAAAGTTTTTCAGGTGTAAGCTGAAAGACAGACCTTTTCTCCAGAATGTCCAATAATGTATCATTAAAGATTTCAGATAAGATACAAAAGAACAGTGTTCAAATCCCTAGAAGACATTGGATGCCACAGTACGTAAATTTCCTGTTAACAAAATTGTAGTTACAGTTACCAAAGTGTGTATGCATTTTTTTCCCTAACATTTTTATGTTTGTTCCCAAAGTTCACAGTTTTGCTCAAAAAACCCAACTTCCCCCCCCCCCAAAAGTACTTTTTAATCTGTTTTTTATTATTTCTTTGTTACTGAAGAAATATTTTTTAAAAATTAAAAATTACATGTGACAGGTGGTTATGTTTATCTTCCTGGTCAGAACAAGACTCTGTTTTGTGAAATTGCATTTGAACAGAGAACAATTGGTAATGGACAACTGCAGAATAACTGGAGAAAGCTTTTGTAGTCTGTGTGAAACAATATGAAAAATACATTAAAGTTCTAAAACTTCACTAAATAGCATCAAGAAATACTGCACCATGAGGGAGCTGGTGGAAGTGCTCAGCAAGTCACTTTCCATCATTTATCAGCAGTCCTGGCTAACTAGGGAGGTCCAGTTGGCTGGAGGTTAGCAAACGTGACTCCCATCCACAAGAAGGACTGGAAGGAGGATCCGGGGAACTACAAGCCTGTCAGTCTGACCTCAGCGCCAGGGGAGGTTATGGAGCAGATCATCTGGAGTGCCATCATGCAGCATATACAGGACAACCAGGTGATCAGGCCCAGTCAACAAGCATTTATGAAAGCAGGACCTGCTTGACAAACCCGATCTTCTCCTATGATAAGGTGAGGGTGAGGGAAAGGCTGTAGATGTTGCCTACCTAGACTTTAGTAAAGCCTTTGACACAATTTCCCACAGCATTTTCCTGGAGAAACTGGCTCCTCATGGCTTGAACGAGCGTATACTTCACTGGGTGAAAAACTGGCTAGATGGCTGGACCCAAACTGTTGTGGTGAGAAGAGTGAAATCCAGTTGGTGGCTGGTCACAAGTAGTGTTCCTCAGGGTTCAGTGCTGGGGCTGGTTCCATTCAACATCTTTATCAACAATCCTGACGAGGGGGTCGGGGGCACTCTCAGTAAGTTTGCAAGTGACACCAAGTTGGGCAGGACTGTTGATCCGCTTGAGGGTAGAATGGCTCTATGGAGGGATCTGGACAGGCTGGATCAATGGGACATGGCCAATGGTGTGATATTCAACAAGGCCAAGTGCTGGGTCCTGCACTTGTGTCATAACAACCCCATGCCGTGCTACAGGCTTGGGGAAGAGTGGCTGGAAAGCTGCCCAGCAGAAAAGGACCTGGGGGTATTGGTTGATAGCCAGACGAATATGAGCCAGCAGTGAGCCCAGGTGGTCAAGAAGGCCAACAGCATCCTGGCCTGTATCAGGAATAGTGTGGCACAGCAGGACTAGGGAAGTGATTGGCTGGCTGTACCCACTGCACCTCAAATACTGTGTTCGGTTTTGGGCTTCTCACTACAAGAAAGACATTGAGGTACTGAAGCATGATCAGAGAAGGGCAACAAAGCTGGTGAGGGGTCTCAAGTAGAAGTCTTATGAGGAGCAGCTGAGGAAGATGTGGTTGTTTAGTCTGGAGAAAAGGAGGCTGAGGGGAAACCTTATCAGTCTCTACAACAACCTAAAAAGAAGGTTGTCGTGAGGTGGTCATTGGTCTCTTCTCCCAAGTAACAAGTGAGAGGACAAGGGGAAACAGCCTCAAGTTGCAGCAGGGGAAGTTTAGATTGAACATTAGGAAAAATTTATTCAGAAAGGGTTATCAAACATTGGAACAGGCTGCCCAGGGAAGTGGTTGAATCACCATCCCTGGAGACATTTAAAAGATGGGTAGATGTGGTACTTAGGGACATGGTTTAGTGGTGGTTTTGGCAGTGTTAGGTTAATGGTTGGACTCAATGATCGTAAGGGTCCCTTCTAACCTAGACGATTCTATGATTCTATAATGGAGAATAATTGCCATTGGTATTTTACATATATGTATGTATGTATATCTATGTATGTAGATAGGTACACAGCTAGGTGATAGCTAGCTAGGTAGATAGATAGATAGATAGATAGACTGATTGAACAATCAATCAATCGATCACCTTTTTACCAAAACCAAATATGTCAACAGAAAACATAAATAGAGAGTATTTACCATTTAGGCAAGGGTTTGTAGTCCTTGGACATGTAAATGATTTGGTCCTAGTCCTCTACAGAAAGCAGTCCAATGCTTATAGAAAGCAGCATTAAAATTTATCCTATGTCATAAACAGAGGAACTGTTCGTATCGACACAACTCTGTGCTTAGGCATGGGTCTTTTTCTGCCCTCCATGGTACCCCTGGGATATTATTTTTCTGCGTGTGATCCAAGAGCTGGGGAGGGCAGCAAGGCAAGCAGGGACAGTGGCCTCATGAAGGGGGTCATCCCACTGTACCTAAGCAGGCTGAGCAGAGAAGGCACCAATAACCAGTTTCAGCCATGACTGACAAGCAAGAACAAACTTGGTTAAAGCAGGGCCATAATGAAGCCAGCCAGTCAAGTTAGTGAGTGGGCATTAGCAAGGCAAGTGGTGAGGCCCAGGTACACCTGCAATGTAGATCAGGCAAGAGCAAGGCTATGAGCTTAAATGCAATTCTGAAGTGAAGGATGGGGGAACGTGATTAATGCTTCTCACAGCTCCTTCTCACACAGCTCTTTGCCCAGCAGTCTGGCCCAAAGTTACAGCGGCACCATATCAGAGCTGGGCTGGAGCACAGGCAGCCAAAACCCTAGGAGGGGGAAAGAGGTTGAAGAGTTTGTTAGTGTCCTCAGGGCATGAAAAGTGAACACAAATTTCCTTTTTTTATGCAGAAAAAAACAAAACAAACAAAACTTTTTTCTCATTGTGTGCTTGACTATTCTTTCTCCAAAACTTCTAAGGTGTTTTTTGTTGTGGTTTTTTTTTTATTATTATTATTTTTAAACAATACCTCTGTAGTTCTCTAGGGCTTTCATTTTTTAACAGATACATATAATAATCCCATACCTCCTTTTTTTTTTTTCCCCCACATTGGAGAATCCTAGTTTATTCAACCTTTCTTCATTAATAAGCTCTTCTGTAATTATGGACATCTTGTGTTTTCTCCCTGCCCTATTTTTTGTTCTACCCTATCCTTTTTTTGAGGCAGGAAAGTCTTTATTATAATTGGTAGACAAAATGTGAATCCACTTTAGATTTATGCAGTGAGGTAATTATGATTTCTGTTTTGTTCCTTTCCTAATGATTCATAGCATTCTAATTGTATTTTTGGCCACTGCTCAGCTTCAAGCTGATATGTTTTGGGTTGAAGTTTTGTTGGTTTTTTTTAACAAAATGATTTGCAATGACTGCAAGATCTCTTTCATAAGTGGTAATGACTAATTTAGAGCAAATAATTGTGTACATGCAGTTTCTGTTGTTCTTCCTTGTGAGTACTTTTTTTCACCTGCCAACACAGAATTTTGTCTGTCATTTTATCTCCCAGACACTTAGCAGTGTAAGAACCTTCTGCAACTCTTTGTAGACAGACTTATTTTTATATAGCTCTTAGTAATTGCACATCATCAGTAAGCTTTATCACCTACCTATTCATCCGCTGAACATATTGACCAGCACAAGTCTTAGCAGAAATGACTCTGAAATTTCACTGTTAATTCTCCTACACTTGGATTCAGCAAGGAAAAGATTATATATTTAGTCTTTTGTTGCCTCTTTTATGCAGTTATTAATCCATCTGTACAACTTCCCTTTGTTACTATAAAACATAGTAATGACTTTTTCAAGAATCTTCCCAGAAAGCTTTCTGGAATTCTGTATACAGCAAATAACCCGATAACACAAAGCCAGATGTTATTTGACTCCGTTAATGAAATTTAATAGATTTAGCGGTCATTACTTACACCTGCAAAAAGGTACCCCAGTATTTCGTATCTAAGTGTTCCAAGGTGTTGATGGTACAGACCTGCTATTGTACTATTCTGTTTGGGCACGCATTTCAATACAAAGAAATTTGATTGTCAGTAGTTAACTTGCTCTGTGTATTTCCGTACTTCAATCTAATCTTTCTTATAACATACGGTGCCACTCTTCCACACATACAACTTATTCTGTCATTCCTAATGTAAATTTTATGCTAGCATCCAAGCTATGGTGCTGCACTGGTTATCAGCCTTCCACAATATTTCTTTAATCCCTAGTATAACAATACTCTTATTTAAAATCCAGACTTTCATCTTGGCTAGCTAATTCTTTACATTTCTGTAATTTGTACAGAACCACCTATATATGTGGCCCCGTTCTGGTTGTCAGTTTTTATGTGCTCTGCTTCAATAGAATCTTATTTATAGAGATTGCTCCTATCTATTACCTTCCTGAATGTTATTGACTTCTGTTCTCTCAGGTTTTGTAATACTGCAGAGATTTTATTACTTCACCCTTGTACACCTGTTGGATTTTCCTCAGTCTTTAGTTTAAAACTTCCCCATAAACTTTATTTTAGGTTTGAGCTTTATTTGCTTTAGATAGAACTCATCTTTCCCTTATACGCTATTTCAAAGGTTTCCCAAATTCCTGATAATTCAAAATTTTACCTCTCTAGGTTTTTTTTTGCAAATGCGGCATAAAGAACATTTCGAGTCGTGGAGTGTGAGTTTACCTTTCCCTTTAGAAACTTTTTCATCGATTGCTCCCCGTATTGTTCATCCTCCCAAGCATGATTTGCCTCCCAGTAAGTCCTGCGATGTCTTGTATTTACCACCCACTGGCAATTTGCTATGACATCCTCTCTGGCATCATTAATTGAGTACACCTAATGGTGGACAATTTAATCATTTATTTATTGTTGCACCTTGTCTGGATATCAGCTGGAATCCTGTTTTGCAAAGGGATTTATACAACGTATGTTGTAATTTTCCAGCTGAGGGAAAAAAGGAATTCCAGCCATTGGATTGCCTTTGCCACAGGTACCAGGGCATAAGATAAGCATATTGCTGATTGCAAAAATAGTGAGAAATGGGACTTTAGCTGCTAGACTTCTGCTAGTCGTTGGTTTTATTAATAGGTTGTTATTCTATTGTGAATGTGGGGATGAGGTGAGGAAACACAGGAGAATAAATAAAATACATCTGTGTATGTAGGGTTACAGTTTTGCATTTATACACACCTGTATGAATTTTGTAGATCTGCTGCAAATGAATGGTAGATTAGTGAAAAAAAAAAAGGTAGACTTTTTTTTAAGCAGCATTTTTTCAGGTATTTATCATATGTAACATTTTAAGTATCATACTTAAAGGGTGTATGCCCCCCTCTCAGCTCAGAGAGGTGGCATATCTATATTATAAGAGACCTCTACATACCACAGGTGCGTGTTGCCATATTATTTGTCAGTATGTTCCTGATGTTTAGAATTTTTCTTGAAACCTGAAGTCTTAGAGTGAGATTCGGGTCAAGAGAATAGACACCTACAGATTGAATTGAATTGTCTAGTGCTGGATGTCTAGTGCTGTTTGACTACCCTAGGTTGTCACAGACATGCTATGTCATAATAGCTGTCAGAGTTGACATAGCACATACAGAAAACTTAAGTCCCTAAGCATCAGCTGTACAGTGGCTAGGATACCACAGGTCATCTGAAATAGCACTAGATGCCTATGTTGAGAGGACTCAATCAAGTCTTTAGAATTTATCTGTTACACTAAATCTCTATGACTATAATGACCCTTTGACAGTTAGACAAATGTTACGACCGACAGTGTCCACACTCTAGAGGTGAATACCATTCTTGCAGTCACATAAATATTATAATACTCTTAAGTTTTCTTCCCCCATCTCCCCCGCATAACTCATATAGACAGAGAAATAGCATGATCTGAGCAGGAGTTAATGTGGAGTGATTTCTGAGATAGTTTGAAAAGCATTCTCATAAAACTTATCGAAAGCCCAAAGGTGTCCTTATTATAGAATCATAGAATTGTCTAGGTTAGAAGGGACCCTTACGATCATTGAGTCCAACCATTAACCTAACACTGCCAAAACCACCACTAAACCATGTCTCTAAGCATCACATCTACCCGTCTTTTAAATGCCTCCAGGGATGGTGATTCAACCACTTCCCTGGGCAGCCTGTTCCAATGTTTGATGACCCTCTCGGTGAATAATTTTTTCCTAATGTTCAATCTAAACCTCTCCTGCTGCAACTTGAGGCTGTTTCCCCTTGTCCTCTCACTTGTTATTTGGCAGAAGAGACCAATGCCCACCTCACTACAACCTTCTTTTCACGTAGTTGTAGAGAGCAATGAGGTCTCCGCTGAGCCACCTTTTCTCCAGACTAAACAACCACAGTTCCCTCAGCTGTTCCTCATAAGACTTCTACTTGAGACCTCTCACCAGCTTTGTTGCCCATCTCTGGTCACGCTTAAGTACCTCAATGTCTTTCTTGTGGTGAGGGGCCCAAAACTGAACAGTATTCGAGGTGTGGCCTCACCAGTGTCAAGTACAGTGGGATGATTGTTAATAAAAAGTCAATTTCGTAATTCAGGAGAGACTCAACCAATGGTTGGGATCAGGAAGGCTATTTTTCTTAAATACTTATGTTTGGTATTACATTGTTTCTTATGGCACATATCCATGTATCTGGTTGACAGTCACATCACAGTACTGGATGTGATGATTTAGGAGCCCTTTTCCACTTCCTTTTTCTTATTTTCATCAACTAAATTTAAAGGTGTTCTTTTGCTTTCATTCATTAGCAAAAATATTATGTTTCTTTATAGTTTGGATTCTTTTACACTGTATTTAATGTTGAATAATCTGAATATGATTCGGAAAAAATAGAAAGAGGAATTTTGCCTTATGTCTTCAATGCTGATATGGAAAGTTTTCCCTCAGTTTGGGAAGTTGGTTATGTTAATTAATGCATTTGATCAACCATGACGTAGAATTAATTGCATTTTTTGTAGAACATATATTTTACCATAGCACAATTTCTGCCTTCTGCTTTATAGATTTGTTTAAAAGCCTGTAGGAATGAGAATGAGAATCATGGAGAAGTAACAAAGAACTTTTCCAGGGAGAAAGAACTACAATTTTACCCATTAGATTTCAGTATTGGTAATGTATTTTACTTGATAATTCACATCACTGCTTCAAACACAAAAAAGATATGACACTGAACTTTTAGTAAATTCATATGATAATTATTCTACAAGGTAGATTGTCTTCAGGACGTATGAATCATATCTTCTGAAGGAGTAAATTCAGTATCTTGTTCAAGAAATAGTGTCGTTGTAAGTATGGATCATATATATCACAAAAGCCCAATTCATTCATTTTCTGATTGAAGTAATATGAAGCTTAAAAAACTCTTATTATCAGAAATAGATTATGCAATAAGATCATGTTCATAACAACTATCATTTCTTTTAAGTTTAAAATGGATGTAGTAGGGGAGAAATGCTGTAAATGAATGCAAAAGTTGCTGTCTTTTATGTAAATTTGTCAGTCATTTTGATTGCCTGAAGCCTACTTTGATTTTAAAGATTGTTGCTAAGTGTCTGTTATTGTTTTTTTCTTTTTTCTTTTTTTTCTTTTGTTGTGACATAGTCAAGATAGATAAACCTAGATGTCAACATTTGCAGAAGAATTTCTCCCTTCACAAAAGACAGAAAAAAATTGTCATCTCCACTATTGTAAAACAAACAAATTAACAGTCCGATGGAGCCATACAGAAACATAGGAACAATCACTGAAATACTGTAAGACCTTTGTTTTGATGTTTTCTCTAAATTCCGGTTAGTATTAAACCTGAATCCCAGCATACACTATCTCTTCCCATGTGCTACTCAGACCTTTCACAGATGCCAAAAAACACATGCACATAAATAAACACATCTAAAATGTTTGTTCTTTGTTGTAGCCATCTATTCTGTGATTTTTCACTTCCTCTTTCCCCAGGTAATGATGTGGTTCATTTAGTGTTTTCATGTTTTTAATGCTCAGTTTCCATGAAGGATGCTTGTAACGGTTCCCTTTCTTTCCTGTGCTTGCAACTAAAGCACCTTTTATCTCTCATCCAGCAAGCTGCAGTCACTATTTTGCAATTCATTGATTGCTGCTAGGTGGATCTCAAATCTCAGCCATCCCATTTGGCAAAGGAGAAAAATGGGTAACAATGTATTAGAAACGCACTCTACCAGCTCATGTGACAAATCAACACAAGGCATAGAGCACAGTAACTGTTCCACACCTCAAACTCCAGACCACAATTTTGGCCTTTCGGTTGAGGCAGCTGAGGAGTACTGAAATCAAACGCAAGTAGTCAAAAACCTGTCTCAGTCAAAACAACACAAAAAGTGCCTTTCATTTTTGACTGGCTAGGAAAAAAATCTTTTTTCCTTACACAGTGACAAAAAAGTTTGTATATTTTGTACAGTGTGAATCCATAATATTTTTTCCTTTCGTTATAAAATGAGCACCCAGATACTCTGGTGATAGGCACTTTACGTAATGAATACTTATCCAGAAACACTTTTTTTTCCCCTCATTTAATTTAAATATCCATATATTATTTATTTCAAAATAAAAGCAATTTTATATGAATTCCTTTTTAAAATGCTAATTTTATTTAAATATCATGGATTTAATTGCTATAATACGAATTATTTTTTCCATAACAAATAAGAATTATTCTCAGTATGAAGGAATAATTCTGAAAAATTACTTAGGAATTTAAAAGATAGTTGTTTTAATAACTAA
Organism: Anarhynchus alexandrinus; assembly: GCA_008711295.1. Lineage (NCBI taxonomy): Eukaryota > Metazoa > Chordata > Aves > Charadriiformes > Charadriidae > Anarhynchus > Anarhynchus alexandrinus. The sequence goes on from VUYV01000040.1 coordinate 2,035,357, forward strand.
CTTTTATGTTAGTTATTTAAGCTGTGAAAAACAGCATTTGAAGTGAGCCACATACCAAGTGAGCACGTGCAAGCTAGTTCTGATCCAAAACTTCTTTAACCATGCAGGTGATTCTCTAAACAAGAGCTAATAAATCCTGCTGAAAGATGGCAACGTGAGCCACTATTCCAGTGTTATTGCAGAAAGGGCTGTCATTTTAAGGTGTCACTGCCCACCAGTTACTTATTGCCACTTTTCAGCTGGATGTTATCACCTCACATAACAGCCATCTGGTTTCAGTACAGTACTGTACAGTTTCATGTAAAGTCTCTGAACAGACTTTAAAAGGCTCAATCTGCCATTTTCTCATTGAAATAATGGCCACTGGAACTTCCATTGTAGGGAAGATATTCTGAATCTTGAGAGAGAAAAAAATAAAAAGTACTTCAGTATTTATAAACCAAAAAAACCTGCTTTATCCTTCTAATGTTTTGATAGTTACAAAAGGAAGTAAAGTACACAGTAAACCTGGTCTAGTGACTTACTATTGTTAAAGAAAGTGATTTTTACTTCCTTTAAATTTTTATATAAGTAAACATATATGATTTTTATAAACTTTACTGTACGTTTGCTCTTATACTAAAGGAAGTGAAAACAAATGTATATACAACATAATACAAACGGTCAACAAGAACGTTTTGTCACTCGTAGATGGAAAATCAAAATACCATCTTTCAGATATGTTATCCTCTGAAATTCCATATGACAAGGAGGTGGTATTAATCTAAGGACTGAGCAGGAAGGAAAAATGTTTTGACCCTTTTTATGGATTTTTTATAGCTCTGGTACAGTTTTAGATTCTGCTCCTGTAACTTCCTACTTTTACTAACATTTTAATCAACAGCAGAATGGAACAATTATTTATTTATGATCAATATCCAGCACAATCCAGAGAACTGATGGCATGACGCACAGAGCTCTGGGTCCTCTCGTGCCTTTTATTAATATTCCACCTGCTAGTTTGTTGTTACTGACATACTAACTGATCTACCGAGTGCTGGTTCACTCTTGTCACTGAAGCCTTAAGACTGCTTTTTAATAAAAAGTCAGGCCCTTTCAGCTTTTAATGACCCTTTTTCTTTATCTCATTTGGACATTAATTACAGACCCAATATGTCAACCAGTGAAGTTTTGTTTTTGTAAGGTAAAGCGTACGGGAACCTCTCAGGTTTTAGAACGGTGGAGCAGAACTCTCTTCTTTCCCTCCCCTTTCTGCTGAAGTCAGGAGTCATGTATTTGGAAGAGGAGAAATGAAAAAGCGAAATGAGTAACCAGATGTTCTCTGTTCTTGCTTATCTACAAACTATTAATCTGGAGACCTTTAGGGTCAGTGTCTTCTATGGGAAGCCTATTCCAAATTTGTCTTGTGTTCTTTCCCTACAAAAGACTTCCTCAGGCAGCATCCTGCTATTCTGCCCAATTGGCTTGATTTCAGTCAGGGTTGCTTTATATTAGATTTCTAGATTCAGCAAAGGCAGTATTTGGTATTATTTGTTGCTGACTAAAAAGAATTCCTCTAAAGTCGTAGTGGTGAGATACTTCAGATGGATGTGTTTCTGCATTTGTATGCTGGAGACCTGGTCTAAAGAATCTCGTCGTCTTTCTATTGAGACTGTTTTGGCATGCATTCTATGCTGATGGTTAGCTAGCTAGTCTGGCAAGTCAGAGATTTGGTTAAGGTTAAAGGAAGTAGACCGTTAATTCCATTTGCCCAAATGAAAATATTGACTTTGACATTGGCATTGGACTTACGTTAACTGGGTATGCCTTGATATGGCCAACTTTGTGTTCCAATGTTTATTTTTACCTTCTGTTTAATTCTGAATTACCAGACCTACATTTAAAAACAGAAGTAGATTTCTACTCATTGTGAGTGGAGAGACACCGAAAATGTTAACCAGGTATATCTTAGAACCTGGAGTCACATGATAATAATAATGATAATGATAATAATAATAACAACAACGACAAGAGCTACTTCTAAATAGTTGTCCACCAGGTATTTGTCAGGCATATGTTCATTGTGAAAAGCTTAAGACTATTCACAGCCACTGTGAATAGCCTAGGCATTGGCTAACAGCCCCGAAAGCAGAAAGCTTGGTAAGTGAGGCCAAGAAATGCAGCTGGGGAGCTCAGGACTGAGACTCAGAAACACAGAGGCAAGGTCAAGAGGAGGATCAAAAGAAGTATGAAAGGTTTGGGCAGACCAAGTTCATTGTCATTATTTGGGATAGGCACAATACTTTTCTCATTTTTATCCTCTCTTTTCCTCCTCCAAATTCTAACCTCCCTTCACCCTCCTATGCTTGTCTCAGGAATTCCCTGCTTGTCTATTAAAGTCAGCAGTGGGCTACTCTACCTGGTGAGAAGGTGGGAACAGTGATGAAGGAGTACCAGCAGGGATAAGCATGGGGTTCAACATCAGCTATCCTTTTAAGCAGAAGTTTGAGCTAAGAAAAGTATAACATTGCCTGAAACCTTCAGAATTAAAATGTGATTTTCTTTTAATCAAAATAAAATATAATAATTTTCTAGTTATGTGGGTAGAAGATTGGTAACCTTATCAATAACACATAATTAACCTTTTTTTTTTTTTGTGGCTACGACTAAGCAAACTGTTTAAAAAACATATACAGGAATTTATTTGTAAACTTACCTTTTTTCCTGTTATACAGCTATGATGCATTTTTTGCTCTTGCTCATGAATGTAATATTCAAGAGCTGTCACGCAGCTTTCAGCTCCTCCTTGGTGTGTTCTTTATGTTATAACAAATGAAGAAAAGTTCCTGATTTCAATTAACAAGGATATGTACTTATCTGATCCTCTGGAGGTATTCTCTATTGTCTATTGTACAAGTGCTTTTCCACTGACTTATGTCCTTGGAAAAGCTGACAGAAACTACTTTAGGAAATATCTGTATGACCATGAAAACTTTATAGGCCTTTCTTCAGCATGTTTCCATCAGATAGAAAGAAGTAATCTGTTAGTGGAATAGGCATGGAATAGGCTGGGCTCAGAAACTCTGTCTGCCCAGGAGCTGTCCGTGGATCCCAGTCTCCCCAGTTGCTGTCAGTTGCGCATACAAATGCCAGAGGCAGCAGCCCCACTCCAATTGCTGTTACAGACTGCCTCATTCAACCCCACATGTACAGATGCACACTTGTAGAGCTCACTGGGACCTCCCCGGTCCCCAGTAGCCACCCCCTGTTGATCTCACTCTGAGACATACATGCACATCTCACTCCTGGACACCCCCAGACCCTTGCAGTCTCTCTAGCCAGGACTCCTCTGGTTCCACCAATAGCCAGCTCCTCCTCCAGACCACCTCCTGTGGTCTCACTCTTAGAGTCACCCTTGGCTCACAGGCCACTTTGCCTGCTTACCAGCTAGTCTGGCTTGATCTTCCCTAGCTGGACTTGGTCTGGCTGGAATGGAGTTAACTTTCTTTGTAGCAGCCTGTACGGTGCTGCGTTTTGCACTTGTGGCTAAAACTGTGTTGATAACACACCTGTTTTGGGAATTGATGAAGAGTGCTTGCACAATCATAGAATCATAGAATACTGTGAGTTGGAAGAGAACTTTAAAGGTCATCTAGTTGAAGTCCCCTTCAATAAGCAGGGACATGTTCAACTAGATGAGGTTGCTCAGAGCCCTGTCAACCTGACCTTGAATGTTTCCAAGGATGGGACCTCCCTGGGCAACCTGTTTCGGTGTTTCCCCACCCTCATTGTAAAAAATTTTTTCCTTATATCTAGTCTGAATCTATTTTAGTTTAAAAACATTACCCCTTGTCCTATCGCTACAAGCGTTGTTAAAAAGTCTATCCCTATCTTTCTTACAAGCCCCCTTTAAGTATTGAAAGGCCACAAGGTCTCCCCGGAGCCTTCTCTTCTCCAGGTTAAACAACCCCAACTCTCTCAGCCTGTTCTCATAGGAGAGGTATTCCGTCCCTCTGATAATTTTTGTGGCCCTCCTCTGGACCTTCTCCAACAGGCCCATATCTTTCCTATAGGAAAGTCCTGAGGACTCCAGAGCTAAACACAGGAATCCAGGTGGGGTCTCACCAGACCAGAGTAGAGGGGAAGAATCACCCCTCTTGACCTGCTGGCCACACTTCTGATGCAGCCCAGGATACAGTTGGCTTTCTAGGCTGCAAGTGCACATTGCCTTGGGGGAGACCTTATCCCTCTCTACAACTACCTGAAAGGAGGTTGTATCAAGGTGGGGGACAGACTGCACTGATCTTATACAGACAAGTTTACTGAGCAACAACATATTTACATGTGGCAGACAAGTTTAATGAGCAACAAACTGCTTACATGTGACAAACCATTTCTGTCCCCTCATGCTTGTTTTCCTATGCTTGTTCCTCCCCAGATCAACTATTCCAACCCTTTTCCCTGCCTTTGGCTCCTCTTCTAAACTTCCCATAAGAAGTCTTGCAAGATCCCAAAATGCTCTTATGCTGTACCTCATAATGTGTTCTATACTGCTAGGCAGTGACCCCCTCAGTCCAAACGGTGCTCTGGTGTTCACCCATCTTGATGGGTTTCACCTCTGGACACTGTGTCTGAGGGTCTCCTGGGATAGCCCTGGGACGAGCCCAGGCAGACTATCTGTTCCTCCAAGTCTTTAATTTGGGTTCCCCACATCTGCCCAGATGAGCTTTTTGATGGGCTGATGGCTCCTGTGATGGGTCTGGGAGTAGTCTGGCAGGGTATTATTTGGGTCCCCACCTGCTACTGTTTCTCTCTGATCATTTGTGGGTGTGCTGATAAGCTTTTATCACATAACCTAACACAATCCAATTGTAGCAAATGGATTCAGTCTTTTGGGGTTCGTTCCTTTTTTATTGTCCCTAGGGCACTCTTTCTATTATAATACAATTAAGGAAGATGAGTTTCAGGGGCCTTTATCAACATCAAAGCAGAAAAAGACCTATTAGATTAAGTAACACAGGCCCTGCCCAAAGCAGCACCTGAGTGCATTGCATACTACTGCCAACCCTCTTAACTAAATATGATCAATTGGAATGGGAGAGTGTTCCACTGTCTCCACTGGAATACATTTCCTTCTGGATTACTGTTCAATTAATTAACTTGCCAGATACTTCTTACCCCTTAGGCTATAAAATCTGTGCATTTTTTATTATTATTTTGCTTTGAAATGGATCACACACATAGTATAATGCATAGATAGTATCTGTACAAGATCATCATGTATACATCATTACACAATCTATGTATTACAGACTCAAACAACTATACAAATACACAGGCTGCAATTTTTAAGATAACATGCCACTATTTTTCAGGAAGTTCTAGATAATGTTGGCTAGAGATGTAGGAAAGCATTTTCTCTGAGACATTTTGTTCATTTTTTGACACCACTGTGACATCAACTTAAGGAATGATGTGAAAGGCAGGTTTTGGCTACACACACAAAAACCCAGAAATCTCTCCTAGCAGTAAGAATAGTGAGGCACTCAAACAGATCATCTAGCCTCCATGTCCAATCCCCATCACTAGAAGCTTTTGAGAACAGATTGATAAAAGCAACTGTCCAGAACAACATTGGTACAGTTGCTACTGACTTTGGGCAGAAATAAGCTAGTCAACCTGTCAAGACCTATTCCCATCCTCTTTTTGTCAGAAAATGGTATTTCTATGATCCTTATAGCTGTACCATCATTTCACCAAACAGTGACTGTAACAAGTTATTAGAAACTGACTCCTTAAATTTTTTATAAGGGAAAATGACACTGGAGTTCAGATAGATCTTGAGATTCATTTCCACGTGAAATGGCAAACATACTAGACTGCCCCAACAAGGAATTAATTTGCCTCAGAAATTTCAATCCATCAACTCTTTGTCCCCAAAAGAAATTCAGCTTCAGCAACTGAATTTAGCGACTGAGATAAACTGGGTACTGCTTTTGTGCAGGTACATTTTCCTCTCTTTGTAGGATATCTCTCCAAAGAACTGAGAGATCACAACTTCTACACCATCATCATCTGGTGATATTCACCACCTAAAAATAGTAAGAGAAGAACCAAAATAACCTAAAAGACAGCACTTCTACTTCAGTGTTGAATTTTTGTCTTCGAACATTCCCTGGTGATTAACACAGTCTCAAGTTACAGACTATACGTTTGTGGAAACACCTCTGTGGTTGGATCACCCCTTAGGTGGTTATTACCGACAGTGCTGGCAAGTCTGAAGGTGTGGGAGAGGATGTTTATATATGTAGTGCTATTTATTAATATCAGTAAAACAGAGAAGCTTTCACAAATGTTAAATAGTTACAAAAAGGTACAAGTGTCTGAAAGTTAATAAATATATCAATTAATACTGATGATTTTTATTTTATTTTTTCCCAAGAAGAGAAGAAACAGAATTTCATTTACTAGATTTAATATAGTTTCACTCAGGGAGGCTTAGTATAACAAGGACTGCAGCTGGGTATGGAGTTGTTGTGCTGCTGCTGTGCATAGTGTGAAATCACTTCTCTTCTGTTGATATTTTATCATCTACATACAAGGGAACAATATCACCCCAGGAGAAGCTCTGTTTCTCCGTGGATGAACTGTTCCTGGAAACCAAGCTGACGTTGTGTCTTGGTGAAACGTGCAGATACCTCTTTGCAGGATCGGTTTCTGAATCTTGAATACAGGGGAGACAGATTTTGATAACAGAGGAAGGGACTTCAACCTCAGCTGTTCCAAACATTTCCCTGTTGGGGATATTTGGGCTGGCCTTTTGTTTTTCTGAAAGGTGTTCCTTAATGACTGGGTGTGGAGCACAGATGTTCAATTTAAGGCTGGAGATTGTGCTCCAAGGGCCAGTTGTGGACTTCTGCCACTAGTTCAGCAACATCCAGAGTCTTCACGGAACTTGGGCCTCTGCACGAAGTGAACAAAAGGCTAAATGAAGTGTAGGGACAACTATACAAAACAGAAACAGAGATAAGGCATAGTATACAGTATGCAGCGTAAAATATACAGTATATAGTACATAGTGTGTATCGTGTAATATACAATAAATATATAATACATACTATATACTATATAATATTGATATATAATATCAATATATAATATATATTATATTTTTATATATTATATAATATATGTGGAAATATATATTATTAGTATATTATAATATACAATATACATGGAAATGAAGTATACTGGGAGAATGCTGGATTCACAGCAATTAACAATGGCATCCTTTTCTGTTCTGTTCTCTGTTCTGTGGCTCCTTGTAGTGTCTTTGAAAATTAGGGCCATAATTTTCCTACATTTCCTCAGTACACACCAACTGATTAAGAAAAGAAAAAAATACTGTTTTGGGATTTGTGCTTTGTATGCATGGGAAATCCTTAAATGAGGTGCTTCAGGCTGTGTTTGATTTTCTGGGCTTGCAAAAAGGTGTTTAGTCACTTGCGTTTGGCCAGCAGGGACTAGATTCCTTGTGTGCAAATGCATCCTTATATATGCTGATGAATGTATGTGTATGGTAGGCCTTTATTCCTCCAGTGATTTTGTCTGACTTGTTTGAAAGCATGTACATCGTTCCTCTTACTTGTCTTTCTTCCTTTCAAAAAATGAATGTTTTAGAAAAAAAACAACTCCCCAAAACTAGTATATTTAAATCAGTCCATCATTAAAACTTCATGACTTCTAATTAATTATTAATTATTGAGAGGGAAGACAACATGCAGTAGCCTCAGGCTTGACAAGCTGTCAAGAATGCCTGCCAAGGCTGCCAGGCTCACCAAGCTCCTGGGTAGTCACCACATTAAACACAGAAAGTTAAATGACATTTCCTGGAACCTGGAGAATAGCAATTGGACATAAAAGAAACTTTGGGTTTTCGTTGTTGTATTTTTTTTTTTTTTAAATACCATTGGTATCCTTTATTGTTTCTTACTCTTGGCAAAACATAAAAGACAATTGAAAATCTGTTAAGCAGGCAGCAGCACATAAGTGGTGAAGCAGCTAATAGATTCCTACAACAGCACTTGGAAACCACAGTTTGGAAAGCTAGTTATCACAAAAGGATAAACTCCTTCCCTATAAATATATTTTGTACTAGTATAAAAGATAAAGTGGCTGAAGACAAATAAGAACAGAAATGACAGGATGCAGAACAGCATGCAGAACTGTCATCACTTTAGTTTAGAGTGCAAGGTAATTTTACTATGCAAATAGGTTTTATTAACCATCTGATCAAGGAATAAGGCTGTATCATGAAAGTCTTTGACCTGTTGTAGTGTTCCATGCACTCTGTCTGTCAAATGGTCTTAAAACATTACAAGATTGTGACTGGTTAGGGAAAGAGAGAGCTTTTCTTAGAAATCATAATACAAGCAATCCTTGTGAAGAAAAATGTAAGTTCTGTGAATCTCTTTGAAAGGAAAAGCATATTAAAGGAGAAGGAAACACCATGTTACCTCTCATATTTAAACATCCCTAGTGAAAAAGAATTTAGTAAACCTTCCAAAAATGTATTGGTCTTGGGGACATGTCAGGCTAACTACTGAAAGAATATTACTAGTAGAAGTAGGCAAATCTATTTGAATTGAAAAGATTGTTTTTCAGTTAAAAATATATATTAAAACAATCCTTTAATGTACCACGGTCTTAAGAAATAAATAATAAAACATACAGTTATTTTGAAACTTTCAAATAATACTTGGAACCCTTGAAATCATTACAGGTAAAAGTATTTTCTTAAAACAGCCTTTATAGATTCCTAGAATTCCTCTGGCAGAGATCTCAGACGTGCAAACCCTTTCCTGAATGAAAAAGCAGAAAGTGACATATTTTTACCGTAGCTATATATATTCAAAGAGCTTTAAAACCTGTTTCTAAAGTACAATGTCCATGTAAATTGGATTATAACCTAATTTTCCATGTCTGACAGGAAGTCAAAATGTTTCAACATTAATTGATGAAAGATCAGAGGTGATAATTTTTGTATGATCAATTTTACCTTAGATAATTATATTCAGAAAGAATTAATGTAGAGATTTCTGTACGTTGTCATGGTTAAATGTTTTGTTGGGAAATTATGCTTACTGATGGACTATTACGGAATAAACTTTCCCTATACAAGGGTCTAACATAAATGAAAGCTCTGTTGTTAATTTCAGTGGGATCATGCTTTTAATTTCTCTACTGAAAAATGCAAAAAAACCTACTGGGGGAATGCTGTAATAGAAGGGAATATTTGCCAACTTAATTGGTCTAGAAATTTTTACTTGTACCAAGGTTGTATATGAAAACTGAAAATATTCTAATCCATAAAACACAAACTTTTATCCTCTATTTCTTTAATACACTCCAAAAAAATTATAATGAAAAAAACACCCACAAAAAGAACGTAAGTAAATCTGGGAACAAACATGCCATATGTTTATTGTATGTGCAGTGTCATAAAAAAAGATAAAGATGAACAAGTTAAACAATCTCAGTAAAAACACTCATATACATCCAAAACCATTTTTCAGTTCAGCATACAGTAAATGATCAAAATAATACAAAAGAACATTTCATAAAAGCCCTAGAAAAATAATAGGAGGTGCATATTTTTCAGGGGACTTCAAGAGTAAAGAACAGCTTTTATTAGGGAATGTGTTAGGATTGAAAAATGAGGAGCACAAAAATCAAACCAGCATGGCTGGTATTTTTTTTTTATTACTGATGACTTATTAGATATGTTTTCTATGTGTATCACAATATATATACACAGAATAGTTAGTAAGAGGACAGATTCAGCAGCGCGACTGATTCTGGTGCAGTAGGATTTTGACACGCCCAGTACTGTGGGCTATTCCCCCTTGCCCTGTCATAGCCACAATATTTCATCATGTTTCAGTGCCCTCCTGAAAGGCACACACACTTTCACTGTTATTGCCAAAGTATCTGTAAGGTAACGGATGTTCATTTCATATTAAATCATGAATTTGAGTGGATTCGTACTTTGCCACAAAAGATTTACTATGGGGTGCATATGATTTTTCCCAGTCTGTCTTTCTCTCTTTACTGTTTAGAAATCTTGTGAATTTTCTGTTCCCTAGGGAATTCCTCTTTTATTTTGAAGGCAGCCCTGAGCCTTCAGCTCTGCTTTTTAACCTCTCCCAGCGCCATTCAGGCTACATCTATGAAACGTTTGCAGGACTACTCTTTCTGGCATCATGGCTGGTTGGCTTGAAAGAGCCTATGTCCTCACTAATAAACTCTTGTACACTCCAGAACAAGGTGCCTATATCCAAACTACATCCTGGGAATGATTCTACTTCCATGCAAACTCATGAGCCACAGCCAAGAATCCATTGTCACAGGACAAAAGCATGCCAGAGACTAAGTTAAAAATTTAACAATATAAACGATTTTGTTTCAGTACCTGGGAACATTGCCTGGCATTGTTTAATTTTCTAGTACAGTTATAACTTCAGAGTTTTCATAGGATATAAATAGACAAGGTCCTCAAAGGTATTTAGGCATCTAGCTTCCATTTCTTTCAATGAATTTAGGCCCCAAAACTGCCTTTAGGAAGTGGGCCAAAGTGCACAGAATGAGCACATACACCTCCACAAATTAATGTAGATCCAAGTCCTGTTTAGTGAGGAAGCAGCTTCCTGGAATTCTGGACAATCGCACATACACAACACCCATTGCTGTAAATCAGCTGTTTGTTACTCTTCACTTATTTTACTTTCCTTTTTATACAGCCTCTACTTGGACAAATGGAAAAATTTCTGTGAAAACATCTCATCCCTCACTTTTGAAAGCTCATGTCAAACAAATGGTGGTAACTTATGTCACTAGCTAGAATTTAGATTTATTTACCATGCGGAAGATACTGCAAGCAACTAAAGCAACTATGTTTAAAAGCACGGTCCTCCCCTTACAGCAGGTTTAAAGTGTATAAAGACGGCTGGCTACTGTTTGGATAGAAGTATAAATGACATGAGGCCAAACTATTGCTGCCACGCATAGGCATTTGAGAGCAGCAGTAACGTAGAGGGCTGTGCTTTGAACTGCATAATGTGTAACCTGTTCTCTGTGTGGACAGCAGTGTCCTGAAAATCTCTCTCAACACATTTCCACACTATCACTCTGTTTTGGCTGGCTGGACCTGCCAACTGAGATTACTTCTCACGTTCTGTCTTTGTCTCACCTTCTGGCTGTTGTTCCTCTCCCTAGGCATTTCTGTTTTGATTCTTTGTTTTGTAAGAAGCTTTAGCAGTAACTCCAGCACATTAAGCCACAAAAAAAAAAACCAACCAAAAAACCCTCGCTCAGCATACACTAAGGGTTTGAATAAAACCCACAAAAGCAAGCAGATTCAGATCCACAGCAAGGCTTCACTGTATGTCTACCCGAAATTACTTAAAAGGTGGCAATTAATGTTGCGCATGCCTAATATTTATTTATTACTATACTATACAGCATTCATACACAGGCACAGATGTATTCATAGAGACGTACATAGCAGGTCACTCCTGGCATTTCTGATGTAGAGGAGACACTAGCTGAATAGATCATCTGGACTCCAATGTGTTTCTTCCAGTGGATTTACTGTTACTGAGAGGCAATTGATGTTGTTGGTGGTATTACTGACTCTGGAGAAGTCATAGAAACTCTCAGTGTGATAAGTCTAGCCAAACTGACAATGATTTTACCCCTTGAAAAGTTTTTTTGAGATCTATGGATAAAAATGATGGTACTGTAAACCAGTTTGTCCCATCTGAAATCTCAGGGACTATTCAGATAAAATACAACCTCAGCATGAACAAAAATGTGAGATGCGAATAAAGTTACACCACATTATTACCAGAGCATATTTATTTTTTATTAGTCTTTCACTGAATGTGAGAAAGACTAATAAACCCAATAAGCCTAAGATGTGTGCAGAAAACATGATCAGTCATCAAATAAATCAAGTATTACTATGAGAAACAAAATATGTGAAGGCTTACATCCTGTGACTTTCCAGATTTTAAGGTTTGTATTAAAAGTTTTCTGTCACTAAAAACATTGATTTAGGTCTCTCCTCCAACAGATGCTTCTTTTCATAAAACCTGTAGGAACTCCAGGTCTATACTTGTAATTAAAATAAGCTTCTGGGAATAAGCTCAAGTATTGGATCCCTGATTAGTTAAATATAAGCTCTCCCAAAGGCTCTGGTTTGCATTGCTCCAACTAGATCTTGCTGCTACACAGATCTGCTCTTGATGAGGTTAGTTATAAACACCGTATACATGCATCAGGGCCACTTCATGTTACAGCAAGGGATTGAATTCTAGCTCTTTTTTTTTTTTTAATTTAGATATATAAATAAAAGAGATCACCATCGTCACATTTGACCTAAATTGATAAACCAGTTAAAAGCATTACTACAGACAACTGACACACAAATAAAGAAATATACACACTCAAACACCTAGACAATCTTCCTGTATCACCATTACATTATGCAATCAGGACATGATGATTCCTGAATGAGCAGTATTATTAGTATCAATATTGCTGTCACATGCAAAGCATCTTAAGTTCATGGGAGAAATGTGATCCATAAATAAATGTAAGAAGAAAGCTTTGAGAAGACATGGTAGAAAAAGAAAAATCTAATTTTTAAATGACTTTTTAAGAAAAGCAGCACATCTCTTCTCAAAGATCTTTCCTGAAGATTTAGTTGTTTTCACTTAGTGATTATCTGGCTAATTCATTAACTCACTTTATGAGCAGAGGGGGAAGGCAAAATTCCTATTCTTTTAATTTGCTAATCTAATGGAGGATTCATCTCACTAACTTTAGAGCATCTAAAAGTCATTCATTTTAGTCTACAGTCATCACACAGTTTCTTTCTAGAGTCAATGGAGAGGAATTGGCATCATCACAGAGTGATTAATCTGCTCGAACATCGATGTCTAAAATAGGTGAAAGAATCACCCTCTGGAGGTGCTGGCTTTTCTGTATTGTCTGTAAAGACAACTCAAGTAAGTCGCTAACAATAGACATCTAACTTTGAAAAGCTTACATTTAAATGTGATCAATTCCATCTTAACCGATTTTTCTTGTAACAAACCATGATTACTTGAACGGTATTTCCACCGGTGGCTAGGGCAAAGTGTTCTTTGTTTCAGCATCACAAATCATTCAGATTCCCATTCTGCCATTCTGACCTACAAAGAACCATGCTTTGTTTGCACTGGAGAATGATGCTTGGCATTGAGGAAGGGTGGACGAGCTTGATGCGAGGTTACTAAGTCCTTGTAGAGGGAGGCTGAAGCATTTACCTGCCAGAAATTCTTTTTCACTGTTTAACTGCACTTCACTGATTGGTAAGTACTTGTATTTCCTGATTGCTTTTGATTCAGATTGCCACACAGAGGATAACTTTTCCCTTTTTTTTTTTTCTTTTTCCCTGATACTACTGATAGAGTTTTTCTGTACGGTGTTCTGACTGTACTTTTTTTGCCTTGTGTTCACCTTCAGTTTTGTGAGTCCATCTATGGTATCCCCAGATCGCATATATACTATACGTCCCATGTTAGCCGAAACACCCTCAATTCATGTTTCTTTCCAACATTCTTCTCTTTGTGACACTTGCAGTTTCTATGCTACTCTTCTACACTTGCAGCCTTTGGGACGCTAGACTTAAACTCTGCCTCTGAGATTTTTGCTAGTAACAGAAGCACTTTTTTTCTCTTTACAATACACAAGAATTTCCTGATATCCGCACATGATTTTGAGCATTGGAAGTGAGAGTGAGTGTCTGATTAGAAAAATCCTTCAGCATTTCTCAGCCTTGTTCAAGGTGTGGAAAGCATACCTACTGCATTCTCTTATCACTCTTTTCACCATGCCAAAGATTATCTCCATTTATCTCATTTCACATGGGATCTTTTTCTGACCTGCTAGCTACACCTAATACCTCAGGCAGTTTGCTTCACCTTTCTGGTCATATACATGGCTTGCAATTCACACTCAAGTCTTTCATAAATTATTTCTGAACTCATTTATCAGCTTTATGGTAAATTGTACTAAATTAGCTTGTGGTGAGTGCTAAATATATTTACATATTTGGTTCTGTGGAGTTCATATATTATTTAAGCTTTTACTACTTTGGATGGTTTTCTTTTTTAATGGAGCCATTAGAGGCTGTAGTCCTCTTAAACTCATTTGATCATGCAGAATTTCTTATTTCAGCTGCTCTGTGGTCAGCCTACTCATAAAAACAAGATGGTTTCATTTTTTCTAGAAATAAGGGTCAGTGTCATACCCCTGAGTCCTCGAGTCCCCGGGGTACAGCTGTCTGGGCTCAGCACCAAACCAGAGGCAGTGTTGCCAGTAGCCTTGAAAGAAAGAGCTAGAAGGTGCTTCACTGGGGGATTCCCCAAATATTTCTGCTAGGAAGCCTCAGAGGGGCTCCCCTCTCCTTCCTTGGGAGATGCTTTAACCTGAGGCTCCTGTGGTCAGTGCCCACCTGAGCTCCCCACACCTGCCATGTTGCAGCCATTGCTTTGCCCAGACATGGGCCTGATCCCCCACCAGCAGGGCCATGTCCTGGCCTTGCTTTGGTCTGCCCCCATCCCCCTGGAGGTGCCCTATGCTGGGGCTGGGGCTGCCCTCCCGTACCACTGCCCTGCTCCTGGCTGGGGTGGTGGGACAGCCCTGGCTGCCAGGTCCTGCCCCTGATAGACCTCATGGTGAGCCTCCCCCCTCCGGCCTCCCCTCTCTCAGGGAGCCTCCAGCTCATGAACTGCCATGGCAGTCAGCTCCCTAAAATGAGTACAGCCATGTCCCGGCCTACCCCACCTGTTGGTGATAGTCAAGATAAATCTGTTTTGCAACACTACATGCATCAGAACAGAGCAGATGCCCTGTAAGAGGCTTTGGAGACAGTCCTAAATACCTGAGCCATACAAAAGTTAAAAATGTGAAGATAAGGCGAAAGAGAAGAAAGTGCAGAAAAATGGTTTGCTATTAGTCAGAGGCATCACAAAAGAGAGGAGTTTTAGAAAAATTAAATAAAAATCCCTCAGCCTAAACATCTTTTCATTTTTTTACTAATTTCAGGATTTTGTAGTTTCAACTCGCTCTGCTTCAGTGATTCACTTCATTCTTAATGGTTCACTGAGCTGGGACAATAATAGACTGCACAATAAATGTTCCTCATGTGTTGTACCAATTTCATGCGTGGGGATAATTTTGATGAAATGTACTTCTTATGAAGGGAATCAATAGGCAGTAATAGCCTTAGCTGGGCCAGGTACATGGAAGAAAGAGGCTAGACAGGCTTTCCCAAGTAGGTCTGCTGATACATCTCTATTACTTGCAGCAACTTGACTCTTCTGCTCCAAAACATGCTGGAAGGAGTGTTAGGAATCAATTTCTGATTGCTAAGCTGCCAAATACAATCTAAACCTTAGAAACCACCCTGTGAACAAACCTGACCCTTGGGATCGTTAAGAGCCTGCTCAACTAGGTGATGGAGCTGCACTTTTCCAATTTTGTGAAAATACTAATTGAACCTGCAGTAGCTTAAGATGTTTTCCTTCTTTTTTTTCCCCAATTATTCTGGATATTTCCAATTAATATGTATGCTATGTTTGTATTTGTGTTTGTGCGTGTATATTTGTATAAACATACATATATGT
Source organism: Anarhynchus alexandrinus (assembly GCA_008711295.1). Taxonomy (NCBI): domain Eukaryota; kingdom Metazoa; phylum Chordata; class Aves; order Charadriiformes; family Charadriidae; genus Anarhynchus; species Anarhynchus alexandrinus. The sequence goes on from VUYV01000040.1 coordinate 2,051,070, forward strand.
AATTTTTTGTATGGAAAAATAGTTGGCACAAACAATGTAAAGTATGGCTGACACTCGGTAGATGTATAATCATACTATACCATTGCATTCATATGTCTGTCTTTGAACTTGAAAAAGTATTTTGGAACAAATGTTACATCAAGAGCAATAGTAGAAAGGTTACATCATAAGCAATAGTGACTCCCTATTGAAATATGGAGAGAGGAAAATCTCTTTCTTTTCTGACTGGTGAGAACATGATAATTTTTTCCATGGAATATGCAATCACAACTGTGTGGTGACCGTTAAGACGGAGCACTTAGTTTTGCAGTAGCCAAACTCTTTATTGTAAGGAGAGATATCTTGGAAATAGAAATGAATGAAAATCCTTACAAAGAAGAAATGCATTGCATTCTATTTTGTCATTTTTCTTTTTTGTACTTGGTTATACTGTGAGAGGGAGGCACTTTGGCTGATTTCAATCAGACATCTTTGTGGTAAGTCCAATGGCTTAACTAACATCCTTGCATTGTGTGAGAGGAAAAGAAAACCAACTTTTAACAGGCTGGCCTGATGCACAAAGAAAACCAAGCAGAATGAGGTGTATATGGATACAAAAAAAAGAATCAGGCTTGCCCTTCTCATTCCAGCCACTCATATTTTGGGGTCATTTCTAACACTTTGTCAATCAGAATAGTATCTGTCTCTCATAACCTTTATTAAGAACTATGTATGTAGTATTCATGTATGTTATGTTTAGAATAAATAATTCTGAAATTATTTGTTGGTAAATCACAAACAACTATGCAATGAAATTCATCTGTATTCAGAACCCAGATGAATCCCAACTTTCTCAAACTATGTGACCTAAAAGTTTGCTAACTGAAGGAAATAAATAGAAAAAAGCATATCTGTAAAATAGAATCACAGCCAGAATGATGTGTTATGCTATCATTTCCCTGTGTGCATTTCAAAATCTAGCACCAGTTTTAATAAACTGCAAATTTTACTCTAATAACGTTTTTGGGGTTTGGTTGTTTTTTGTTGTGTTGTTTGTTTTTTTTAATATTCAGGTTTCTTTAAAGCTAAGAAAGTTGTTTTTTTTTAATTATTTTTAGGCAAATCACAGGCTTTTCATTTCACATGGAGAGGTAATGCAAAATGAGGCACTGATCTGCCATGAAGCTTGTATGTAGAATAATTCCTTGTGTCCTGCATGCCAACAAAAAGTCATCCCACATCTTATTTCATGAGGCTGCAAAGGATATAAGGAAGATGGTAAAAGTTGTGGCACCTTCTTGTAAACGTATGTTAGGCAGTCTGACTTCAGCATATTGCATATTGCATAGGATGACCAAGATATTACGAAGCTATGTAGGGGGAAAATTAGAAGGGCCAAAGCTCAATCAGAACTCAGCTTGGCCACTGCAGTTAAAGATAATAAGAAGAGATTCTTCCATAACATCAATAGAAAAAGGAAGACTAGGGAAAATGTAGGCCCACTGATGAATGAGACGGGCGCCATAGCGGTGGAAGACACAGAGGAGGCAGAGTTACTGAATGCCTTCTTTTCTTCGGTCTTCACTGCTAAAGCTGTCCCTCACAAATCCCATACCCTGGAGGCAAGGGGGAAGGTCTGGAGAGAGGAAGAATTTCCCTCAGTTGAGGAGGACTGGGTTACAGACCACTTGGCCAAGCTGGACATCCATAAGTCCATGGGTCCTGACGGGATGCACCCACGAGTGCTGAGAGAGCTGGCAGATGTTATTGCTAGTCCACTCTCTATAGTCTTTGAAAGGTCATGGGGAACAGGAGAGGTGCCGGAGGACTAGAGGAAAGCCAACATCACTCCAATCTTCAAAAAAGGCAAGAAGGAGGACCCAATGAACTACAGGCTGGTTAGTCTCACCTCTGTCCCTGGGAAGGTAATGGAGCGACTCATTCTAGACGTTATCTCCAAACATGTTGAGGAACAGGAAGTTATTGGAAGTGATCAACATGGATTTACCAAGGGTAAATCATGCTTGACCAATCTGATAGCCTTCTATGTTATAACTGGTTGGCTGGATGAGGGGAGAGCAGTAGATGTCATCTACCTTGACTTCAGCAAGGCTTTTGACACTGTCTCCCATAACATCCTCATTAGGAAGCTGAGGAAGTGTGGTCTGGATGAGGTGACAGCAAGGAGGATTGAGAGCTGGCTGTGTGACAGAACTCAGAGGGTTGTGATCAGTGGCACAGAGTCTAGTTGGAGGCCTGTAACCAGCGGTGTCCCCCAGGGGTCAATACTCAGTCCAATTTTGTTCAATATATTCATTAATGACCTAGATGAGAGGACAGAGTGTATCGTCAGCAAGTTTGCTGATAATACCAAACTGTGAGGGGTGGCTGACACTCCAGAGGGCCGGGGAGTTGGACTAGATGATCTCTAGAGGTCCCTTCCAACTCTGAAAATTCCGTGATTCCGTGAGTCCGTGATTATAGCATAGAGGGGCCTGAAACTTGGAGATCTGTGATTATTGTGACAACATTCAAAACGTGGTTCAGGGAAATGGTCTCTTCTTTATAAACAGGCAATAATGTGTGTTGAAGTTGCACTAGAAAATGCACTGTGATCTCCCACCTAAATATCCATTGTGGCCAAAAGACAATGAAAGCTCATTTCTCATCTCTCTTCCCACAAATAATATTCCTAGACTAGGCAGGCTATAAGTTTGGTCTATAAGCAACTAAAATGAAATGGCAATGAATCATACAAAATATAAAAGTAAGGTGGTTTCATGGTGGGCTGGAAAGACACAGGAAACATAAATTCCTCTCAAGAAGCCAAATGCAATATAGAAAGAGATGAAATACTGAGCCAGTTGCTAGTCTTCTAACAAGCGGGAAGAGCAAATATAAATATCTCCGGTATCTGAAAGCCAAAAGCCAAGCAAACAGGTGTAATGACCAGGAATCACCAGAATAAACACCTTATGTACACATTACTTACCTCCTTATACTTAGATTATTTGCAATCCTTTTCTAGAAATTACTCACAGGAGCATGCAAGGTGGTTCAAAAGACATCAACATGATTAAGAGAGATGAGTCAGAAAAGAAGAATGGGACTGGAATTTTGTGATGCATGAATATAGGATTTCTTAACACTTAAACTTTTTGAAGATTTATGAAGTGATCCAACAACATTTTGTGCATTTGTAGCTTGGGACAATGCATTAAAAGCACATTACAATATTTTCTGTCTTTTATAGTAATGTTTTGTGAAGGTTTTCCATTATGCAAGGAGGAGTAAATACACATCATATCCTGAATTGGTTCTTTTTTCCACTTCTATTATAATTATTTTTTTTTTTCCAGACAAAAGACATTCTTCTACGGTCTTTGTTTTTTATTAAGAAAAAGTTTAGCTAAAGCAAAAATAAGTTTTAGGTTCCCCTGTTTAACACAGTAATTTTTTAGTTTTAGTTTTCTGGACCTGACTACTGAATATTTAATGCAAAGCAATGTATTAAGTAGTATCAGGGTTAAGCTCCATTGGAGCAGAATTACAGAAAGCCACCAGAGGCTCCATACTGCAAAAATCCACAGAAAATGAATTCCGACAAAAATTAAACCCTTAATGATAATACAAATATTTAATTTTGTAAGTAGGACTTTTTAATGTATGTGCTATGATCAGCTACTGACAGCTGCCCAGAAATGATGAAGCAGACTTCCTTTATTGTTTATATCCTATGTAGGATGTACCCTGCAAAAAATGAGTTCAGAGTCCCCAGGATGTTATAACAGAATAAAGTAGTTCTGTCTTTTATGTGTTCTCAAGTCTTTTAAATATTCTTAAAATACAATTACTTTCATCTATCACATATCAGTAGCTTCAGTATGTCACTGTTAAATGCAGCGATACTTTAGCAATGTGGTGTCTTTTTAAAGACCACTTTTGTCACTGACTTTATTCAACTAGTGCATACTGTCAAATCAAAAGAATGGACATTTCACCATTATGCTGGTCTCTAGACCTCTCTTCTATACTCCTTTAACAAATATTTTAACTTGCTCAGTTAGAGAAATAATAAAATAAAATTTTACATTCAAGAAGGTAATATATAATTTTAAGTTTAGGGCACAGAACATGTAGGCTCTATTATTATTTTGATTAAAGGTGTCCCAGGCTATATTTACTTCAGGTAGAAATAAGATGGTGATCTTTACTTTAAAACCTCAGAAGACAGATGGACAGACTATAAAGCTATAAAATAGTTTACTTCTGCCTGTACAGCATTGATTATAAAATTTTATCTAGTTAGTTCCTTTGAGTGGGAAGAAAATAAAAAGATCTTCAAACTGATTTCAAAGTTGTGGGTAATGATCATTCTAACAAGTCTTATTAAATTTTTCTGTCCTGTTTAGCACATAACAAAAAAGTTGGGCAGCAAAATTTAGTTTCACCCTTAAATTCTCTCCATACTGTATGATTGATCCTTTGGATGCTTAAAATATGTGTTTGGAATTGATTTTAAGGCTGATTCTCAAAAAATCCACTGATTTTGGAAAAAAGAAGAAAGACTTGTCTTTCAGGTGAACTTTTATTTCTTTGTGGATACATTTATTAACGAGTAATTGAAATATCTCCTCAAAATCAAATACCTACACCCTCCAATTACCTCCCCCAAATAAATCCCAAAGAGTATTTTTTTAATTAAAAAGTGATATTTCAGTAAATCATTCAGATTTTATTTATATCTTAATGAAAAAAATCACAAAAAAAGAAAAATATTCAACCTGGCCTAAATCAAACAACCAATTCTCCAGTTCTCTGGAATATCTTATATCTTTTTTTTTTTCTTTTTTTCCGGCACAGATTGAAAATAAGTGAAAGCAACCCTTATCATGGAAATTCTCTGAGTCCACAGTCCTCTCTCTGCAGGTTCCTCTGCACATTTTAGCCATAGATTCCTTCCAGCAAAGGTGATAAGCCATCTTCAGTCTTGCATTTCTTTCTGTGTAATGTCTCAAGTGTAACAGAAATGTGAGTATCACTTCAAAGTTGGGACACTTTCACAGGAATTCAGCACAGCAGGTTCAAAGCCTTTTAGTATGAATAGGTATGTCCTGAGTGAACAGAGCTGATGTTTTTCAGACATGTTTCTATAAATTGCATGTTTTAGCAGTGGACGTTACTGTGCAGTGTGCCACCATTCAATATTTTCGCATGAGTAAGTGGTTAGACAATAACTTTAACTCTTTAATGCTCACTTCTCAGCTATTGTGATTCCTCAGGTGGGTATCTGGAATAGGTAGTCTGAATAAGCTTTGAGCATTTTTTCAAAACCACCACTGTGAATCGGATGCATTATTACAAGTTTAAATTACATTGTGAATGCATTAGACCATTATTATTACAGTGGGGTTTTGTTTGTTTGTTTGTTCGTTCATTTTAATAAAAAGCAGCAGTTAGTGACACAGTCTTGAGAGGAGAGGTTCTTAGTCGATTGGGCTTTAATAGGAACACCTAGCACAGTAGTGCTAGAGCCTGCAAAAGGCGACAGGGTATAAAAAATGTACATTTTTAGAAACTGAAGGTGCTATCCTAATTCCTGTATTCAAGTAAACTTTTTGAAGACCAACCTGAAAATGAATATAAGTATTGATTTAAGGTTGAGATACAGCTATCCTGAGATAACTATTTAAGTCCCCACAGTCTGTGGAGAGAAGTTGATCCCTCGAGGGGTCTCTAAAGGGAGATCATGTTTATCTAAGTTTAGACATCCAAGTTTAAGAACTGACAAGACAAACATGAACACAATTAACTTAATTTATAGTGCTTCTGGTCAGAAGCTGTTCAAGAGTTAGACTACTGATTTATTTCAATTTCTAATTATAGAAGTATCGGTATTCATACTAAGTCTAGGATTATAAAGTTCAGTTAAGATGCACTTACTGGAGTACTGATATGCTGAACTGAAAGGGAAGATCAAATTTGTGTGGATTAAACAGAAAATTTAAATCTACACTAACAGAATTTATATAAACTGATGCTCTTATGCTTTTTAAAATTTGTATAACATTGACCTCATGGGAATGTAAAACAAATAATTAAGTACTCAAAACTTACTATCAGCTAATGATTTGAAGGCTTCCTGCTTTACCACAGAAATTGAGAATTTCAAATTTCCTATTAATGTAGCTGAATTTTCACTCTTTTTTTGGGTCTTGGATAGACATTTCTGTTAGAAGAGTACTTCTACAAATCACAAGGTTATTATAATTTAACGCCATCTTTTCTTCGGTCTTCACTGCTAAAGCTGTCCCTCATGAATCCCAGACCCTGGAGGCAAGGGGGAAGGTCTGGAGAGAGGAAGAATTTCCCTCAGTTGAGGAGGACTGGGTTACAGACCACTTGGCCAAGCTGGACATCCATAAGTACATGGGCCCTGATGGGATGCACCCGCGAGTGCTGAGAGAGCTGGCAGATGTTATTGCTAGTCCACTCTCTATAGTCTTTGAAAGGTCATGGGGAACAGGAGAGGTGCCGGAGGACTGGAGGAAGGCCAACATCACTCCAATCTTCAAAAAAGGCAAGAAAGAAGACTCAATGAACTACAGGCTGGTTAGTCTCACCTCTGTCCCTGGGAAGGTAATGGAGTGACTCGTTCTGGATGTCATCTCCAAACACGTTGAGGAACAGGAAGTTATTGGAAGTGGTCAACATGGATTTACCAAGGGTAGATCATGCTTGACCAACCTGATAGCCTTCTATGTTATAACTGGTTGGCTGAATGAGGGGAGAGCAGTGATGTCATCTACCTTGACTTCAGCAAGGCTTTTGACACTGTCTCCCATAACATCCTCATTAGGAAGCTCAGTGTGGTCTGGATGAGGTGACAGCAAGGTGGATTGAGAGCTGGCTGTGTGACAGAACTCAGAGGGTTGTGATCAGCGGCACAGAGTCTAGTTGGAGGCCTGTAACCAGCCGTGTCCCCCAGGGGTCAATACTCGGTCCAATTTTGTTCAATATATTCATCAATGTCCTGGATGAGGGGACAGAGTGTATCCTCAGAAAGTTTGCTGATGATACCAAACTGGGAGGGGTGGCTGACACACCAGAGGGCCGCGCTGCCATCCAGCGTGACCTGGACAGGCTGGAGAGCTGGGCAGAGAAGAAAATAATGAGGTTTAACAAGAGCAAGTGCAAGGTCCTGCACCTGGGGAGGAAGAATGCTAGGCACCAGTATAGGTTAGGGGTGGACCTGCTGGGAAGCAGTTCTGAGGAGAAGGCTCTGGGGGTCCTGGTAGACAGTAAATTATCCATGACCCAGCAATGTGCCCTTGTTGCCAAAAAGGCCAATGGAATCCTGGGCTGCATAGGGAAAAGTGTGGCCAGTAGGTCGAGGGAGGTCATTCTTCCCCTCTACTCGGCACTGGTGAGGCCACAACTGGAATACTGTGTCCAGTTCTGGGCTCCCCAGTTTAAGAGGGACAGGGAACTGCTGGAGAGAGTCCAGTGTAGGGCAACTAAGATGATTGAGGGATTGGAGCATCTCCCTTATGAGGAAAGGCTGAGAGAGCTGGGACTCTTTAGCCTGGAGAAGAGAAGGCTGAGGGGAGACCTTATTACTGCTTACAAGTATCTAAAGGGTGGGTTGAAGGAGGACAGAGCCAGACTCTTTTCAGTGGTTCCCAATGACAGGACGAGGGGCAATGGGCACAAGTTGGAACATAGGANATCCTGCTCTGGCAGGGGAGTTGGACTAGATGATCTCTAGAGGTCCCTTCCAACTCTGAAAATTCCGTGATTCTGTGATTCCGGGATTTATTTTTCTGTAGGATTTTAAGCGCTTGATAAATTAAATAGTAGTTTCACTTCTGACATGGGAATGTATTTGCTTCAGAGAAGACTATATTGACTCTTTATTTTCAGTATTATGTAACATTCAAAGTATTGTACTATGAACTTGCTTAGTGTCACAGTGTGGATGAAGCAAAATAAACGCCTTTGGACACAAGTGAAACAATTAGCAACACCAATGAAAAATCATAGTGTTTGGTGACAACAGGACTTTCATGTTTTTTTTCTAAAAGTTTGAAAGGAGATGTCAGTATTCAGAGCTGTTCTGAAACTACTGACCTTTGAAGTACCTTCAAAATTAGAATGCTGTTTGGAGTAATTTGTTATTTACACATTTCACAATAAAGGTGTTCCTTTTTAAAAGGAGAATACATCCTGTTAGCCAAAAGGTTAATGATTTACCATACAGCCACAATAGTTATTGTTCTGTAGACTTGAAAATAGCAATAGCTTCATGTTTGTTTGTTTGTTTCCTTTATTTTAACTTGGCAAACATACACCTTTGTTCATAGAAGAGCAACAAAGGTGGTGAAAGGTCTAGAGAACAAGTCTATGAGGAGTTACTGAGGGAACAGGGGTTGTTTAGCCTGGGGAAAAGGAGGCTGAGGGGAGACCTTATCGCTTTCTACAACTACTTGAAAGGAGAGGGTCCAGCAAAGGACTACAAAGATGATTAGGGGATTGGAACATCTCTCTTATGAGGAAAGACTGAGGGACTTGGGTCTTTTTAGTCTAGAGAAAAGAAGACTGAGGGGGGATCTTACCAATGCTTATAAATACCTAAAGGGAGGGTGCCAGGAGGATGGGAACAGTCTTTTTTCATTGGTGCCCAGTGATAGGACAAGAGAGAATGGGCACAAACTTGAACATAGGAAGTTCCATCTTAACATGAGGAGGAACTTCTTGACTTTGAGAATGGCAGAGCACTGGAACAGGCTGCCCAGAGAGGCTGTGGAGTCTCCGACTCTGGAGGCATTCAAAACCTGCCTGGATGCTGTCCTGTGCAACCTGTTGTAGGTGACCCTGCTCTGGCAGGGGGGTTGGACTAGATGATCTCCAGAGGTCCCTTCCAACCCTGACCATTCTGTGATTCTGTGTTTCTGTGAGATTGTAGCGAGGTGGGGGTCAGCATCTTCTCCCAAGTAACAAGTGATAGGACAAGAGGAAACAGCCTCAAGTTACACCAGGGGACATTTAGATTGGATTTTAGGAAAAAAATCTTCACCAAAAGGGTTATCAATCATTGGAACAGGCTGCCCAGGGAAGTGGTTGAATCACCATCCCTGGAGGTATTTACAAGACACGGAGATGTGGCATTTAGGGGGGACATGGTTTAGTGGTGGACTTGGCAGTGTTAGGCTTATGGTTGGACTCGATAATGTAAGGGTCTTTGCCAATCTAAATGATTCTATGATTCTACGAAGTCGAAGTCAGAGTAACATTGAACAGTATGATCTGGAGGAGGGAAAGAAGATCAAATGTTCTTGTCTGTCAACATATTGCCAACAGCAAGGTAGATTTGAGATGTAAGCCCGTTTAAATACATAATCACTTGTGAGACACAACAGCTGCATTTTCTTAACCTCAGTGTTGAAAAGTTAGACTTATGACTATAGTCTTGGCATGCATATCAGAAAAAAATGACAGCACAAAATTCCGGAGGAAAATTCTTCCTGAAAAAAAGAAACCTGGTTTCAAAGCAACTCTGTACAGGATCCACTTGATTGGGAGCAGCCAAGAATTAACAATAGTTTAAATAGATGAGTTGCAGACAAAGAAGATGCGTTCATCTCTAAACTTCAACTCTCCCCAAAGTTAGGAGTTAAGTCTTCACTTTTGATCAAACTTTATGACCTGCAGGGCATCTCTGCTTTTCTGGGAAAGGAGGATGAACTAGTATTGCTGCAGATGTCCCTATATCATCAAAAGGATTCCTAAATGATCAAAACTCCTTTTCTTGCCTTTTTTTTTTTCATATACTACTTTTAATATGTCTGTTATTAGTGACACGAAAGGATGCAAATGTATCAGAAGACTAAAAGTAATCCTCAATCCTCAGAACACTCAAGTGTCAATTCGGACGCCTAGCAGTAACCATTTTACTGCAAAGTTAGCGTTTATCTATTTGATCTGTTTGTGTGAAAGAGGGGGATTTTTTATGGATCTCTACACAATTTCCCTTTAGAGCAGTCACTTGAGATAGGGTGTACTCACATAATTCTGACAAAAAAAAATAAATTAACTTAGATGAAAAGGGGAAGATCCTGGTGCTATATTCCACCACACCTCCTCCCAGTGCCAAATACTATGATCATGAATTTTCCCTCTGTTTCTGTTGAAGTTTCTGTTGCTCATCAGTCAATTCTCAGAACCGTTTGGTTTCCTTAAAACAGCAAAAAATAATGTAGAAAACTAGTAGATAAGTTGTCTGTCATTTTGATGGATCACGTAAAAGGAACTTTTTTTTTTGGATAAAAGATGTAAGATCACTGCTGTATTTTTTCTCATAAATAGTTTTTGTGAGATATCAGCTTCCAAGACCTACAGAATTGACAGTTCTGCTAATGAACAACTGGTAGTCCAAAATTGTATGTTAATCGTGTTGTAAATTGGTCTGTATGAAAAGTAAAGCATGTGGAGAGGACTGTTGAACTGGTGACAGTTTTCTGCTTCATGGATATTTGCAACAGATTTATTTTGCATAGTTCGCTTAGTATTGGGATCTTGTTCAAATACATTCATAATCACTCCTGTATTTATAAAACTCACATTTTCTATTGATTTTACTGGCATGTCACAACACTACTAATGTAAAAGTTTCTACTTTCCATCAGTTGCAGGATTCATGTTCTCAGAAATTATTAAAATGTTCTATTAGACACCTGTCTGCTACTGAAAATAAAATAGTGCTCATGCATATAAATGTAATGCCCAAAGGGAGATGTTTTTGTAGAAGCCCAGATCATACCACTTCCATAATATCACAAATCTGTCATTGCTTTGACCAGTACTTTTGTTTTGAATGTTTCAGAAATGAAGTTAGTTGTCCCTTTCTCTCTTTGATTTTCTGTTTTTTGTTTTGTTTTGTTTTGTTTTTTTGTTTTGTTTGGTTTTTTGTTTGTTTTTGTTTTAGCTAGGGGCCAAATAAAGCATTTCTATATTCAACAGTATTGAAGCTCAATCCCCAGTTTAGTTTGCAGTTGATAGACCCGGTCTGTGAATCAATCCTTTGTTGCCTCTGTAATGGCGGTTTCAGATTTATACCAAATCATTGACACAAACCCGTTCCCTCTGAAGCAAGCTATAAGGGGTAGAAGACACTGTGCAGCACATCAGGTTAGGGAGCATTATGCATGTCTACTATCCTTTAAGCAGTTTCCATTTCAAGGTCACTAGTTCGAGGTTCAAAGTTATCTATGGGCGGGCCTTTCCTGGCAGATATGAGGCACTTCTGAACTCTTCGCTTTGATTGTCTCAGCTCAATCCCAGGGCGAGTCCAGGGCTATAGCAGCACTCTCCCTTCACTGCATACTGTGATTTCTGAAGTAAGAAAACAGTGAGTATGAGCTGGAAGACAGTTTTTTGCACTCTTCTCAGTTCCTCAGTTCGGATGAATAAATACTGTGATACAAGGGCACATGGTACAGCCAGTCTGTTTACCTTTATAATACTACGGTAAGTCTTCAAGACCAATCCTGATGACTGCTTATAACTGAGAAAAAATATTTACAGAGTAGCTGAGTCAAGACTAGACACTTCTCATAACAAAAATGGCTTTACTTTTCCATTTAAAAAAAACCAACCAAACAACAACGAACTATCAATCCTCATGGGTTTGATGTATCATTCTCTTTCAATCTCAAGTAAAACATATGCAGAATCTTTTTCTTTTTTTTTTTCACCAGAGAATTGGGAAAAAAGGAAAAGGGAAAGACAAATAAATTATTAGTTTTATGTTTATTTAAAAATGAAGTCTTCTTTTAAATAAACAGACCTAGAGCTACAGGATCAATATTAGGATGTGAATAATATTCTGTCAAGCCTCCCAAAAAGAGAAGTCTGTGCTTTGATCTTGAGGTGCCAAGGTCAAAAGGAAGTTAATGCCCCTCACACTCCTGTTCTGTAACTAAACTGTCAGCAGCAGCTTGCTTCTCTAGCCAGGACTATATGTGAGATTTTTTCTGTCTAAATTTGGTACATCAATGGAAGTGCCACAGAAGCTGTTGGAGGAGCACTTTGCTGATCTCCTGATACAGCTGTCATTTATTTCTCAGGATCTTGCAATTACAATGAGCATTGTAGTACAGACGCAGTTCAATGACAAAACTGGCAACCTTGCTGTAAAGAAAGTGGAAGATTATTTTGGAAGCTAAGAATACTGAAAGCATCCTAATAGATTTCTTTGTGAATTCTGAAACAATCAATATACGTCAATATTTTTTGCCCCAGAATATCTTTCCAATCATATTGGGGAAAAAAAAAAAAGTCAATCTAATTTCATAGGTGAACAGGGCACTAGTTACTGTAAATATGGACTAACTTATGCACTATTCTAACAATTCTAGTATAAAGTCCTTGGAATTATAATAGGTAATGTAACATGTTGGTGTTGTCACAGAGGATTTATGTGCATTGATGTTTGACTGTCAAAGTCTGTTCTGTGGCCAACGCTCCTGCCTCTGCTTTTCAAGAGGAAAGATTTCCAGGAGAACATTGAATAGCATCAGCTTACTTTCTTCTTGTTTGTTTTTAATTTTTTAAAAAAGTTAAAATCTTTAAAGAGAGTAGTCTCTTGGTAGAGACTGCTTAAATGACAATTTTTGTATGGACTGTTGAATAATTAGCACTGGATGTTACTGATCTTGCAAGTTCCATTTTGCAATTAATAGGCATTTTAGTGTTCTGTATAGCTCTTATTTAATCCACAGTAGTTATGTCACAATACAAGAAATTTGTAGCTTTTTTTTTTTTTCTCTTGCACTGCATGGAAGTACAACAGCAAGCCTAGAATATGACTGGCTAACCGCCACCGGTTAAAGCTGTCATGTTGTCTACCACCTCAAGTCCTCGCTCTTCAGGGTACATAACATAAGCACAATTTAATTTTTTTTTTTTTTTAATCTAGCAAGACATTTCTCATGCAAAAATTCTGCACAGGCTCTTACAATGGACATGTAGAAGCGAACAGGTGGCAAGGACCTACCTGGAGGAAATTTGCCAAATTGTTACCTGCCTGAAAGCAGATCACTTGGGTTAGTTTGCATTATCCACATTTCACACAGTGCCCCACCCCAAAATAAACTTGATAAAACTCTGATGAAGGAGGATCTCAGCTCAACTTTTCTGAAGGTGACAGCTACTGACAGGATAGCTCAGCTGAGTGAAGGCTAAGGAGATCATCACACAAAGCGCAATAGTCAACCTGCATCAGCCTTTCTCTCAACTTTTGCAGAGCTGCAGGCTGATGGATGACCTTGCTTTCCCCTTCACAAAGTCGGAGTCCACAGCAAGAAGGAAGTTCGTTCTTTAGAGACATATAACACATAGGAACCCTACTCCTGGTGAGGAGAAGACCCTGTACATTTCAGCCTCAGCTTTACATTGGGAACTGTAGCCTCATGCATGGTGTGTTGCCATAGCATTTGTGGACCTGACATACTTCTGCTGCTTCTGCTTCAACTACTGCTGCCGTCAAATCCTTGTCTGGTGCGCTGGAAAGTCCAGCCATCTCCTCTCCAAAGAGTTCCTTGCTGTTGTCAATAAGGAACTGCACCAGGCCTGTCACCTGCACACTTCAATCCACTGGGTTCAACCCAGGTGGCTGAAAGAGAACCAGACAGCCTTCCCCATTCCTGACCCTTGCTTTTGTGCAGAAAGCTGCAGCTGTGGGGCTGCTTTTCCTGGAAACCACCCCATGAGCCTTTGTTCAAGAGAGGAGGCAGTCAGGTACCTCTGAACAGCAAAGCTCAGGTGGGCCTGAAAGGCTGTAGCCAGCTGGTAAATACAGCATACCTTCCCAGTCACCTGTATCAGCACTTCCAGGGGGAATGTGTGCTCCTCAGCAAGGCTGAGTAGGTTTGACCCCACACAGATGGCCAGGTTGCTGGCAGTCATCCTACTCATGTTGGCATTTTTGCTGATATTGTAGAACAGGGAGAACAAGTGCTTCAGGAGAAGGAGGTTGGCATGGGGCAACTTGTTGGCTACCCTGAGGGAACAGGAACACAATGTTAATAAAGTAGACGTTGTCAACACTTGTTGCCCAGGCTGATCTCACCCAGGCCCACCTGAGGGAAGGCTCCCTGGCCACACCAGGTCTACAGCAGATGGACTGCCTCGCTGAGATACTGCCACATCCCTCCCTTCCTTCTGGCAAGAATCTCTTCATGGAGAAACCTCCACTGCCTTCAGGAAGTGCTCCAAGGACGGAAATGTTTTTTGGTGCCACTTCCCCCAGAATCTGACCCCGTAACAGCAAGAGGTGGCTGGCAGGAAACAGCTTTATCAAGGAGGTCATCACTTTGCCTCTACAAGTGCCTGGACTTTGCCAGTCACTGCAGAGCAGGCAGGCTGCTTGCGACGTATTCTTTCAGTCCTGCCAGCTTCTCCTGCCTGCTGGTCTTCTGCAGGGTGCTCATCCACTCCTCATAGAGCTTGAGGAGTTGCACAGGATGTTTCAGAGGAAGTCCTGCAATGCCAAGGGCTCCAGCTGAGGTTTTGAAGGCTCCCGCATTCTGGCTCATGAGCAGGCAGCTGGGTTTCAGATCTCTGCTGTCACAGCACTGAGAGAGCTGGGAGCTGTTGGGCTCCAGGTCAGGAGAATTCACTTTCAAGATGACAGCCAGGAGGTGTGCAGGCTGGCTTTCCAGGTTTACTTTCATGCCACTGTCCAGGGCTTCCTTCAGCTCCTTGAGACGTGCTTGCTGACCACAAGCTGGAATATGCCATCCATGGAGGGTCCTTGCTTTTGCAGGAGAGCCAACAGGTCCTGAAGGGGACACAGGAGGACAGTTGCTTGGCTGAAGACAGGCCCTGGGGCAGGTGAACCTGCCTCAGAGACCGCAGCAAATGTGGGAAGCTCTACTTTCACTGAGGCAGGACAGAGGTGTGGCTGCAGGAAGGTGACATGGGGAGGAACTGGCTTTGTCCCCAAGCCCCACCTGGGGTCCCTCTGCTGGGGGCAGCAGTTCTCAGGAGGAGCCAGAGGGATGGGGACCCTGTGGCCAGGCTTGCTTACCTGGATGGGCTGGGGCAGTGTGCCATCCTGGCTGCAGAGAACTGCCAAGGTCCAGCCAAACAGACCCTGATGCTAGAGCCCGACTGCCTGGGCACCTCTGCAGCACCCGAGGTCCCTCTCCATGCAAAGGGCCAGGGAAGCCCCCTCCTCCTCCTCCAGGTCCTGCCTGCTTGCCAAGGAAACCAGAGCAAAACCCCTTGAAAAGAACCACCAGGCAAGCACTCCTGGACCCTCTCAGCACTGTTCCCCTGCCACTGAGCACAAGGGACAGTCACCATTTGGGAAACAGGGGCCCCTGAGGGCTCATCTCTCTCCTGCCACAGAGCAATGGGGATGGACATGCCCTGTGGGAAGGGCAGCAGCAGCCTGTGCAGCACAAGTGCCCACCTGTGAGAGGAGGAGGGAAGGGCCATCCTGCCCCTCTTCTCCAAAGCCACCTGCCGAGTGGCCAAATCTACCTTGATGGCCAGACAGGGCTGGTGGTGGCTGCTGCTCTGCACCAGCCTGCAAGAAACCCATTGCGCTCACCGAGCAGACCCACAGCAGAAAGGTCCCCTGGTGAGCCACATCGGCCCCTAGCAATTTGTGAGGTAGGGATGGTTGAAAGGCTTTGTTGCAGCCAGAGAGCCAGAATGTGCCCAGTGGGGCAGGATGCCAGTGCTGGAGGAGGCTGGGACATGGGGACATCCCACAAAAGCAGCCCAAGCAATCCTCACCTTTGCCTGGCCCTCAACCAGCCTCTCTAGGCTGCTGGTGCGTAGTGTTGTCACCTGGGCAAGGGGAGAAAAGCGTAAGGTGAGAAATGATGCACACTCACATCATTGTGGTGGCTCAGCTCCTTCACAAGGAGCTTGATGGAGGGCAGCTGGGTCACCTGGGCTCCCTCTGCTCCTTCTGGTGGCCTGTACACAGGGAAGGGGCAGAGAAAGAACTCTGGAACACCCAAGATCCCTTTTCTCTCTCCTGCTAGCCTGCAGAGCACTTCCAAGTGACCCCAAAACACCCAGGTACTGCGCACCAGTCGAGCAGAGAGCAGTGGCAGTGGTGAGGACAGGGTTGGGCAGGTGGTGGCTGGACGGACACAGCTGGGCAAAGCAGGTCCACCAGCTCTGGCCAAGAACTTCCCACAGCCATGAGGGCATCTCTCCCCATCTTGGGAGTGGTGTTCTGTGTACAGCTACACCAGGAGCGTCGCCCTGATGTGAACACTGCCCGCCCAGCTAGACTGAGCTGCCAGGCAGGACTCACCCATGGAGCATGCTGACCACGGCTCCTTCACCACCCGGCAGGTGCAGAAAGAGAGAAGAAACAGCTTGAGTCCCTGCTGTTCCCCAGCCTGTGGGCAGAAGCACGTGCCTGCACAGCCCTGCCCCATGGGGACAACCACAGAGGTAGGATGAAGCCTTGTGGGGCAAGACAGAGGCGCTGCCCATCCCCACTGTGGGATGTGGCACTGGGACTCACTGGAAAGTGACAACGCAGGAACCGCAGGGCAAGACGAGGACAAGCGAGTTGGTGTGCTTGCTGCCTTCCTCCTCCTCAGCAGCACCACCATCCTTCCCCTTGCCACTGCTCAGCACCTGCAGCTGGTCCAGGCCAGGCAGAGCTGCCACGTCTGCAGAGAGGAGCAGCAGACGGTGACCTCAAGGTGACCTCCTTGGGGGTTCCCAGGGCATCATGCCCAGTAGATCCATGTCCCCCACACAGAGCCCTGGAAAGGGAGGCCCCCATGCTGCAATGGCAGACCCCAGTCACAGGCATTGCCCTGGGGACACACACTGGCTGTTACGAGCCCAGAGGCTCCCCTCTACCATATGCGTGCCATGGAAACGGACATTGGTACATCCAGTACCAGGGTCCCAGGGGCCTTGAGCTGCTTCTTGGGTGTCCTTGCCCTGATGCTAGGGCCAGGGCTTAGGAAGAAAGGCATCTGGGACTTGGGGGTCTTACTTGAACTTGGTGATGACCAAGGCATCCCTGAAGAGGAGGAAGTCCCTCTTCCTCATCACATCACCATGGGTCACCACATGTGCTCACAGAGCAGTGGCTCGGGTGATTCCGGTATGGGCATCCACTGCTGCACAGGGCCAGGGTCATCCCTGCAGAGCAGATGGCGTTGGGCATGAGAAAGGTGGCTGCTGCAGGATCCAGCTGTGCCAGCGTGTTCCTGTGCCGTCAACAGTCAGCAATACTGCCATAATATGAGGAAAGCAAACAAACAAACTAATAATAATAATAATAAAAAAAAAAAAACCCAACAAAGAAAGCAGAGGTATAAGGAGCGCAGATAAAAGAACAAGTGAGCAAAAATGGTTCTTCAACAGCCTTTGCTGTCTATTTTTCAACCTCTAAATGTTGAAACTGCCCTCTTGTCCTAAATACCAGTGAGAAACTTGTTCTGCACATGAATTAACAATGTCACCTGGACAAAAATATTAGATAGGGCCTTTTTTTAGTGTATCTGTTACCAAATTTCACTGTTTCCAGACAGAATGGAGTATGTATTCGGAAACACACATGCTAAATTTTTCCACCTACTCCTACCTCCTTTGAAAAAAGCAGAATCACTGACACTCTTGTCTGTCCTAAAGACATGTGCTACTACTTCAAAGGGAACAGACAGACACAGGCAGAAGATGCTAAACACCAACAGCTCTGTTTGCTAAGGAAAAAGCCCAAACAGTCAGAAAGGATTCTGATTTTCCAACATGAAAAAAAGGATTCCAGGAGCTACATCGTGGGATGTATCGAATGGAGCACCTTTTCACAAAGTGCCTTGGAAAGTGCCTTTTCAGAAAGTGTAATCTAGAAATCAGCTATATGTAAGCTGGTCCAAGAGGCCACCCAGGAAACTTGTGTCAATGCTCTCAATTAGGCAACGTGGAGTTAAGAAGACTTGAAAATTTTTAGACTTGAAAACTACAGAGCACTTAAAGTTTTAGATTTAAGCCAACATCAAATATTTTTTTATACTTAGGCACAGGTGCATAAATGTATACATTTGACAAATTCGATATAAGAATTTAGGCAGGAGACTGCTTGTGAAGGATTCATTATTTATAAATAGAAGTAAAACCCCTCTTTTGATACTTTTTTATGCACACACAACTTTTAATGTTTCTTAGTTTGACATGTTTGGGCTCTTTCAATTTGACAGTAATCTACTTGGCAAAGATAGGTTGAAATCTTTGCTAGACATAACATGTAGGATCTAGCTTGCCTGCTTTATACTGCAGCAATAGAACTGCCTGGAATTTACAAGACTTCTCCACAGAGCTAGGAAACATGGCACAGCACTTGTGAGACACTTACAGACTTTGGAGTATTAGTAGTTACTCTAAGTTCAGTACTGTAATTCGGTTTGAAAAGAGGATACCTACATTTAGGCACCTATTACAGAGATCTAGATGTAAGTTTGGTATTCAAAGCTCCAATTATAAGCAAAGTCCAAGTCATTGTACTGTTGGTAATGACAATAAAGCACAAAAATTTCTGCTATCATTTCACCTTCAGAGTATGCTCCCATGCTATCATGGAGCTTAGAGTACAAAGAGACACTCAGCTGAACAAATGTAAAGGTGACATTCAATTGTTTCAACTGAAA
This sequence comes from Anarhynchus alexandrinus, assembly GCA_008711295.1. NCBI lineage: Eukaryota > Metazoa > Chordata > Aves > Charadriiformes > Charadriidae > Anarhynchus > Anarhynchus alexandrinus. The sequence goes on from VUYV01000040.1 coordinate 2,069,741, forward strand.
TGTTTAGCCATATTAGGCATGCTAGGGTGTCTCGTATAGATTCTGTTGTACTCCAGAAAGGAGTCCATGTCATTTCTGCCAACCCTGTCATAGACTCCTCAAATGGCAGTAGACACTTTCCATTTGTAACCCTCTAAATATGTTTGTCATTACTTATAAGAGGGCCCATGCTTCATGTTGATCTGGCAACCTCAGGACTTTTTTGCGGCTTGTTTTGGCCTGAGCTATTTTTAGCTTGTTTTAGGTGTGGTCATTTTCTAATGATCAAGTGTCTGAAATACCATATTGGATTTACATACTAAAAGGAAAAGACTGTAAAAAGTTCACTACTGAAAACATGTGAGGTGTTTTTTTTTTCCTTTTTTTTTTCCTATTGTGTTTTACGTGATAGAAGAGACTGTTGTGCTTTATTATCATTACCACTATCAACTAAAATTAACCTGTACCTAAATGACACACTTAAAACCCTTTTGTCATGGAGCATAAAAATATATCACTGGAGCATTTTGCTTGCTTTTTATGAAGTGTTATATATGCACAGTTTCTGGAATTAACTAGTGAATATACTTACTATTTTTTTCTTTATTTGTTGCATTGGTATGCAGTGCTGAAGTTCGTTTTTCTTGGGTTTTTTTGTTTTCTATCAGATTTATGGAACAGCTCAAGGTTCTATAAAATGCTGATAATTTCTTCTTAATACTGATGGAAAACTTTGATCCTTCTGCATGTTGAAATGTGTTGGCTTTATTATTTGAAAGAGAGGACTGAGGACCACTCACCTCACAGAGCAGTTTTTGCCTCAGAGGGCAGTGGGACGTAACAGCTCTTCTTTCTTACCTATACCTGTGGGCAATAAAAGAGTGGGGTGTGGGCACAGCCTGGGCTGACCTAAGCACAGTGGGAAAGGAACATAATTTGCAATAAGTCAAGCAAATTCTTGCCTCCTGATAAAGGCTCCTCTCTGGAGTAGAACTCCGTTATTTCTTTCTGATGCACGATTCTTCCTCAAAACTACTTACACGAGAATTATATAAATTTATGCACCGTTCTTCACATTCTTTCCCAAGCCAGCACACTTTTACTTCTTTGCTGAGCGGCAAGAAGAGCTTAAAGCTTTGCAAGTCAGCCTCCTATTTGGAACAGAAATGATATAAGACATATATCCTCCTCCGGATTTATCTGTCAGCTGTGCGCAAGTCCTCAGTACTTCTGTACAGGTGGTAAGAAACAACAGCTGAAACCTCTGTTTCACTGTAACTTGACGAAGATTTTTAAGCTATGGATGTGAGCAGCCAGAAAGGTGACCTCGTTAGGAGGGGAAAGTTACTGAACAGAAGAAAATGTCTGTTGAAATACTAACAGCGAAAATGCCTGCCAGCCTGGGAACTAGGCCTGTGAACCAGAACCATCCTTGAAAAGTGCAGCTGGCATCTTTGAAGTACAGCTGGGTACCTAGAAACCGGAGGCATCCTGGGATAACATCAGTAAGCGTAAAAAGAAGGAACTATAAGGGCAACTTACCCTCTGAAAAGGGGGAAAATAGTCTGGAAAAAGGGGAAAACATCCCGAGAAAGTAAGAACCTGTAACCGCAGGAACAGGAAAACAGCCTGGAAACATAAAAGTCCATCTGAGACAATAGACAACACCATAATCTATTGGCTGTCCCAGGTGAAAACCAGAAATTAACAGCATGTATTGGCTGCTTGAGGTCATGGTGTTCAATGCCCCTTTATGTCTCTGTGATATAAAAATTACTTAATTTTTGCCCAAAATGAGCTTTCTCTCTCTGAGAACTTCCCAGGCTGCAGATACTGTAATAAAGAGGAGAAATTTAAAGGTAAACTCCTCCGTGCCCGTGTGTGTTCTGGAGTTCTGTGAACCCAGGGTTGGGCCTCTCTGCCCGCCCAGGCCCAGTAATGGCAGGCGGGTCCTGACAGCTACATAGTCAAAGCCGAATGTTTCTGTACTCCTGGCTAAGGTAACTGGCCACACCCGTCGAAACAGGAAGAAAGATAATGGAGTAAGATCTGAGATTCAGACATGATAATCTTCCTTTGTGCCACCTAGAAGATTAGCAGAGCTGGGAGCAGTGACTGCTCCTGCCCATAGGCATAGCTGTAGCCTACGCGTTGCAGTGTCTCATGATGGCAGTCGTACTAGGTTTCCAGGGCTTTGGACTCACAAACTGAGCACAGGCCGCTTTCTCTTTTCATCTGCTCAAAGAATTACACTATTTTGACAATGCTAAGATCTGGGTTTCACCTTTGGCCTCACCCAAGTCCATAGTATTCTAAAAAATACTGCCTCTCCACTCGGAGCAGGCCCACATTGCAAAGTACAAATTAGCACAGACATATCTCATCTAGCTCTAAACAGGTATGGATGTGTTGAAAATAATTTTAAGCAACAAGGAAACAATATTAGCATTAAAGCATGTAATATTGAATATTTTTGTGTTTTCAGAAACCTTAGTCAATCTAAGAGTGTACTGAGAAATATTTGTACTATGAGAGTGGCGGGATTCAAGCTTTACATAGCTATGTTGTAGACCTGTATGTGATGAACAACCCAAACCTTCCTACCAGGCAGATGGATGGGGTGATCCCAAGCACAAATACAGGCTGGGCGGGGAATGCACTGAGAGCAGCTCTGAGGAGAAGGACTTGGGGGTGTTGGTGGATGAGAAGCTCAACATGAGCCACCAATGTGCGCTCACAGCTCACAAAGCCAACCACATCCTGGGCTGCATCAAAAGAAGTGTGGCCAGCAGGGCGAGGGAGTCGATTCTGCCCTCCTACTCTGCTCTCATGAGACCCCACCTGGAGTACTGCATCCAAATCTGGGGCCCGCAACATAAGGACACGCACCTGTTGGAGCGGGTCCAGAGGAGGGCCACAAAGATGATCTGAGGGCTGGAGCACCTCTCCTATGAGGACGGGCTGAGAGAGATGGGGTTTTTCAGCCTGGAGAAGAGGAGGCTCTGGGGACACCTTATAGCAGCAGCCTTCCAGTAATTAAAGAGGTCCCACAGGAAAGATAGGGAGGGACTCTATCAGGCAGTGTAGCAATAGTATGCGGGGTAGATTTTGAATAGCTATTAGGAAGCAATTCTTTACTGTGAGGGTGGTAAAACAGTGGAACATGTTGCCCAGGGAAGTTGTGGATGCCTCATCCGTGGAAGTGTTCAAGGCCAGGTTGGATGGGGCTTTGAGCAACCTGGTCTAGTGGGAGGTGTCCCTGCCCATGGCAGGGGGGTTGGAACTAGATGATCTTCAAGGTCCCCTCCAACTCTAACAATTCTATCACTCTATGAAATAAGTAAACTTAGGGTAAGTCTTCAGAAGACTTAGTTCAGACAAGTACTTCAGGATTAAAAGACCCTTGCTGTAAAAGTTCCAATTTTTCTCTGCAGACTAGGAAACTTAAGAAGGCTAGTTTAGAGGTGGACATTTGCATCTAAGAGAGGATTTCCACTGCAGATGTGTTTTTGGATTATTTCCTTATCCATATATGTACTAACATATACACTGGTAAACCAAGCATAATTCTTTTCTGTTTCCAACTGGACAAAGAAAGTCAGAGTGTGGGCTTAATGAAATTGGCAGTATATTTAACCTGAAGAAAGAACTGGTAGATAATTAAGATTAATGAATGTTGAGCCTTTCAGATTATTGCTAATCCATTCTCACAGATGGAATGGGTTTGTCCAAATTATGAATTATATGTTCAGAAATTTGATCAAACTTGCTTCTGGGCCCTGGCTCCAGAAAGAAATGTTACAAAACTGGGTTATTTACCACATGAAGGATTTTATTGTTTCAGCAAGAAAATACTCATGGTGTAAACAGGTTTAAGGGTGCATTTAGAGTGGAGCTGTCAAGAGTGTTCCAGATTGTTCCTGACTTTCTCATGATGTAAAAAAGTAAAATTTGCATGACTTCCAGCGACAAGTTTAAGCCAATAGTAAGTACTTAAAAATATCAGCACTAAAATGTGATAAGTGTTAAAAATTAAAAGTTCAGTCTAAAAGGAGATTTCTTTGAGAGTTACTGTAGTTTGAATTACTATAATAATTTGAATTTTACACCTTCCAGTTATTTCTAAAATTCACTTGAATTATTCTCAGCACATTTCTTATCAATCTTATTATGAAGTCATGGGAACAGTTTAATTTCCATAAATTCTAATGCTTTCCACCTCACTTTAATATTGAATACCATTTGGTTATCTAAGCCTAGATCTGTACTTGTAAATTAAAAGAGGCCATGTTCTCCAGCTATAAGACTAAATGGCATAAAAAGGCTCAGTCCAGAACAGAAATATTTCCTCCTCTACAAACAAGTAGCCATACTACTGACTGAAAACAGTGTCTATATCAGTCATTGTCAGTGAAAATATTAGTTGGAATAAGGTAAAACTATACAAAAAAATATTATTAAATCATATAGGTTTTTTTCTGTCAATTATAAAATGATCATCTATGAAAAAACTTAACTCAACTTCAGTGCCCAATCAGCTGTGTATGATCATAAGACCCTGCATGCTGTAGAGGTTGCACTCAGGCCATGCTTAAAGACTGAATTTACATGCTTACAGTATTTGAATGACATCTGTGGGCTGACATTTACATAATTTAGACATACCAGCGTGACTTTCACCATTTAGGTCAGGCTTATGACATACCTGTTCTGAAAAATGTACCCAGAAAGACCATACTATGAGACCATATATATGAATATATAGAATCATAGAATCATAGAATTGTCTAGGTTGGAAGGGACCTTGAAGATCATCAAGTCCAACCATCAATCTAACACTGCCAAAATCACCACTAATCCATGTCCCTAAGCACCATGTCTATCCGTCTTTCAAATACCTCCAGGGATGGTGACTCCACCACTTCCTGGGCAGCCTGTTCCAATGCTTAACAACCCTTTCTGTGAAGAAATTTTTCCTAATATGTAACGTGTAACCCGAGGCCGTTTCCTCTTATCCTATTGCTTGTTACTAGCGAGAAGAGATTGACCCCTGCCTCTCTACAGCCTCCTTTCAGGTAGTTGTAGAGAGCGACAAGGTTATCCTTATGACACCATACTGAGTCCCATGATTCTCTGTCTGGATCCCCACCCTGCCCTGAAATTCAAGCTAGTTAGCCAAATTAATTTAGTAATCAGCAATCTCTCCTGCCTATGCTTGCATTTTGGATGGTAAGATTTTTTGAACAAGGACTATTTGTTTTGTCCTTTAAAAGGTCAGTTTTAGGTCAATGAAAAGACTATAAATGATTAAACAGATTTTTAGATCAAATCTACTGCCAAGCACATTGTCCATGCTTTGTAATAACCATGAAAAAGATCAAAAAGATAATCCTATCCAGTGGATGCTCAAGCAGATAACAGTGCAGTCATTCCTGCTACTATGAGACTCACTACATGAAGTTAAAATTAATCCATATTTATCAGATTAATATGAAAATGTTTAGGATACTTAGATCCCATTTAAGAAAACCTTTTCCATAATTAATATTAACACTTGTTATTTTTGCTGTTATCTTTTCTTTTAAGTGTTAAGCCTAGGCTCTGTGGTCAATCCATCCAATTATTTCCTCTTATTATTGATAACACTGCTCTTAATTCTACTTTATAGCTCAGTAACAATCTCTAATATTCAAATCTACATAATGCATTAGGAACAAAATGCATGCACATTCTTTTTTTAGGTTGATTTTTATACAAAAAAATACTTCTGTCAGCAGGAAAGATGTTTTATTTAAGCTTTCATCTCTCCTGAGTGTGCTTCTCAAAAGGGAAGAATGGGTTATTTATTATTTGAAAGACGAAGGTGGTATTGGAAGACTTGACTATTAGTCTTTCCTTCAGCTTCTATATGGCAATAAAAATTACTTCTAATGTCTTTGATGTTTCTCTGTGTAGTTTCAGTATCTTTGGTACTTTAGGGAATATATTCCTAGCTGCATGCAAACTATTTCGTTATATGCAGAGAAAGGTAATGTGATTTGCCTTTGGTAATCTTTCCCTTTATGCTTCTAGGCATAAATTATTTTGATAGAGTTAACTGCCCGTCATTTAAAGAAAATATTTTGCTGTGACACTTTTGTTTCACACAGTATATTACTGCACAAATTATTTAGCCTATTCAATTAAGTTATCACAGCATGCCATACAAAGTAAATATATTCAAAATAAAAATCTAAGAAACCCTTTAAACAGGGATTCCAGATTCTAACTCAATAATGTAGGCAATTGTGCATCATTAAATGGATGACTGAATAGCTACATATTTAAAAGAAACTTAAATTCAGAATGTGATATTCATAACTAGAGATTTGGTAGGAGATCATTTTACAAATTAGGCTAATGGAGTAGTAAAAGTGAATGCCTTGTCTTTAGAGAAGTCTAAATCAGGATTATTAATGGGGAAAGAAAAAAAATAAAAGGATTGACTTGTAGTGAAAGGACAAATTTGAGGGTCTTCACCACTAAGAGTGGGCTGTGCCTAATAGATATACACAGATAATTATTAAAATCAAAGAGAAATATATCCTGTCTGAATTTCTTAACATAGCATAGCATCCCTTAATTTCAACAATCTAATAAATAAATAAGCTTTTAAAATTGTAGTAAATATATTGTATAAATTAGCACACTTTTTCCTGTCAAATAGCCAGTAATTCTTATGATGCAATGTGTTTTAGTATGAGGGAAAGATTGTATGGATAATGAAAATTCTGTGGTGAAAGATTATTTAAAGCTTGAAGAATTTACCTTTTTTTTTCCTACTAAAATACTGGAAAATAAACCACACAAGTAATTTTATCCTCCTGAAAAGCAGGCACTAAGACTATAAACAAATGTTTCAGATGTCATGGTAGATTTTTTTTTTAAATAACAACAAGTATTAATTCATGCTCCAAAACTGTCTAAAAAAATGTACTAATAGGGAATAGTGTATACTGCCACAACCTGCAACTGAAATTTCCTGTGAATAAAGAGTCAGCACACACAGTCACAACAATATCAGGAGCAGAGAGAAAAACATCCTATGTTGGCAAAAGACTGGATAGCTAACTCACTTGTATCTTCCACGTGCAGAAAAAGTGCTAGAAAATGCCTCTTCATCACAGCAGTTAGGGTGAAATCTATCTTCCTTGTTTTTAAGGTCTGGTGAAAAGAAAATTTTTTCCATTAACTATAAAATAAATTCTTTCTTTATGTAGAACTCATCTCTAGCATGAAAAGGGCGTCTTCCAAATATCAAGAATAAACTGATGTTTTTATAATAGCTTTAACTATTCTTCAAACTGGTCAGTGAATTACAGGAGCATACTTCCAAAACTGCTTTGAAATAATCTTACCTTCAGTCTTTCCAAAGTCTGTGCTCCAACTGGATTATATATTCCTCTTCCTATCTTGAAGAAAACAGTTGACTGCTTCATCCACAAAAGCTGTAACCACACTTGCTCTTTGCGGGCTTATTCTGTAATTTCATAACTGTCCCTACATAAGTAACTTAGAATTGGGGAGGATTTATTTTAAAAAAGCATTTTCCTGTTCTGGCACATCTGAAGAAAAAAGTGTTTATCTTTGGTTGAAGTGTGTCATCTTGCCTTCAGTGCTTCCTACATTGTACTTTCATAAGTGGCAGGAAATCTGATGTTTGATTCGCCATGGCTTGCTTTAGCTTTTCAAATCTGCCTGACACTGCTTGACACTAATTATCTGGTTTGGCAATATGTTATCAAGTCACTGAGAATTTTTGATGTCTTACAACTTTTAATTGTCCATTAGAAAAATAAAATCTGTCCTGCTGACATTAAAAACATTATACCTTTGCCCTCAACTTATCAGGATTTGGTTAAAATCCACAAACTACAACTGTGCAAACTTCATATATACCAAGAACATGACAGATTAAGCAATTCTCTTTACTTACCAACTCGAGACAGGAAATCTTGAAAGGTCCTTTTTTTTGTTCATATGAACATTTCAACAGGATGGGCATATAAATTGTTGAGCTGAATAGTAACAGAGGACAGAGACACTTCTGATGTTTAGTACTCAAAGATATTTTGCTGTGAAACTCTTAAGGACTACAGCTAACAGTGTACAATCCTATGATTTAGGCCACTCTTTTTTAGTACAAGGTTGATGTACAAAACCCTTCAAAACTCAAAGGTACTGAGAGCCTTCCAAAAACAAGTTTCATGCTGCTCCCATGAAAATCCTCCAAAGGCTCAGGAAGCCTTCATTTATTATTAGCTGTTCCTCAAGTAGCCTCCAAACCCCTTCTGATTGTTGTGCAGTAGCACTTGCTCCAGTGTCTCCTGGACCTGCTTCTCCTGTCAACCCACATTCCCAGCTGCTGGATAATTTGAGTTTTGTTTTCCCCTTTCTTCCTTTCCATCCTTGTCACATCTGCCTAAATTAATCATCACGATGACAGTGCAAAAGGCCTCAGCTAATGGACATATTACAACTTTTCCCACTAATCTCTCCCAATCAACTATTGTCTGTCTCCAAAATCCTAACTTACTAATTTCCTTCCTTTTAACCTTCTTCTCCATCCTACTGAGACTACACAGCACTTAATACTTTAAATCTTGAGACACTTGTGTTCTAAAAGTATCCCATAAGGTGAAGATATGCATGGAACTGGATCTGAAATATTAACTTTAGCTATATTTGCATCATCAGTTAAACTGGTATGAGTGTAGACTACCAGGAAAACAGGTGGCTTCTTTCTCTCTCTTCCCTCATTGCACACTCCTCCTGCTACCACAGCAATCATGAGGTTGAATGGTGATCAATCAGGGAATCTATCCCAAGACACATAATGCAAAAACCATAGTTACTTATCAAGCAAATCAATTCCTTCTTGCTTCTCTCAAGGCCATACAAATGCTCAAATCTGCATAGCAAAGGCACTGAGACCATGTAGCTGGAGACAGAAGGGCAGAATGGGAATGCCTCTTTAAGCAGCAACCATATTAAAGGGAAACAAACTGTACTGCAAGTCTCTTTATGTGTAGACCACTTTCTTCACAAACATTTCACTCATTTAAATACACAAACCCAGAGATTTCATACATGAGTACTCTGGGTACTGTACTATCAATAGTTATGTTAATTTCACTGACAATGGAATCCAGGATCCAAATTATCTCCATCCTGTGTATTAAACAATAGGTTAAAATTACTTTTTAATGGTTGCCTGCTGAATCATGAGAAGAAATCCTAGAATCATAGAATGGTTTGGGTTGGAAGGGACCTTGAAGATCACCTAGTTCCAACCCCCCTACCATGGGCAGAAACACCTCCCGCTAGACCAGGTTACTCAAAGCTTTATCCAACCTGGCCTTGAACACTTCCAGGGATGGGGCATCCACAACTTCTCTGGACAACCTGTTACCGTGTCTCACCACCCTCACAATAATGAATTTCTTCCTAATAACTAATCAAAATCTACCTTCTTTCAGTTTAAAACCATTACCCTTGTCCTATCATTACACTCCTTAATAAAGAGTCCCTCCCCATCTTTCCTGTAGGCCCCCTTTAATTACTGGAAGGCTATAATAAGGTCTCCCTGGAGCCTTCTCTCTTCTCCAGGCTGAACAACCCCAGCTCTCACCCCATCTGCACTGGGGAGGTGCTCCAGCCCTCTGATCTTCTTTGTGGCTCTCCTCTGGACCCACTCAAGCAGGTCATCTGCTTCAACACATCTTAGATGCTTTTTCTTGGCTTTGGATAAATTATTTTTCTTAAAAATTCTATTTTCCTTCCCGATGATAGAGAAAACCTAGGCAAGTTAGTCCAAAGTCTAACTTTTACATTGTTAAAACTGATAGAAGTATCTCCACTCAATATCTTAAGTTTTTGTCAATGAATCTCTAGAGGTTGTTTGACAGTTCAGTGTTTGTCTCATGATTTCTATTTTGAAGATAATTGTTTCATAGGTATTTTACTATGATTTCTGTGTTACTAATGAAGCCAGGAAATTGATTTTTTAAAGAAAATCTTATCACATGATTTTCAAGCTATTTATGTTTTTAAAAATTGAGATTTTCTTTAGAGACCAAACAGCAGAATAATCACTTTTCTCTGCTTTTCATAAGCTTGAAGGTATCATATGAAATGGATTACAGTAACATAACTAGTTAAGTATCTCCAGGTGCAAAACGACTATCTGGCAATATCATTTTCACTGTCAACAAGTGAGGTCAAGAAAAGAATATAGTGACATCATAGGTTATAGTGACATGTCCATGTCAGGTCTTGTCTTCTTTAAAACTATGTTTAAATACCTGCAAAACACAACAGTACAAGAGAAAGCTATAACATCAGGACAGCTTTGGTGTTTATTTTATGCTATTTCATGCACTGTCCTTTGACAAACTACACTAGCAGAATGCTGTTTTTCCCAGCAAATTATTTAACCATACATTTTTGCTGTAGATTTTGTCACATATAAAAATGAATGGCAGCTGGACAAAGATGACATCTTTTTAATGATAATGGTAATAAAATGTAATTAAATCCTTGTATTTAAAATGATATGTAGAAGTCTTTAAAACCTGTAAGAAAAGGTAGTACACTTTTGTATATTTACATTAAAAGTTTTGTAACAAGATGCACTCTTCTTCCTAGTAAAATCACAGGTTAGCATCACATAAAACGAATGTAAACCTGGAAATATTTACAGATGAAATTGCCAAATGAATTTTAGTAGAATAATATTAATGGAAAATACTTACCATGTTTTGAGGCTTTTCATTTAAATAAATATTTGTTTAATAGGAATTTTTCATTTTCAAGGATGTCTGAAGTAGCTCCCAAAATTGCTCTATTGTAAGTTGCCTAACTGTTCAACTGCCATGGTGTATATTGGTGCAGTTCCCTATTATCTGAATGTTTTCAGATTAGGAACTCCAAAGCTTCTAGACTCCCACAGCCAACTGGCTCTCCTGTTTTCTGGCTCTTTGCTCAGTCAGGTTCTGAACTTCCAATTAAAAAGGCAGTCTTAAAGCTCTCTGACTTGTACTCTGGGAAAAAATAAATAATAGGATACCCAGTTTCCAAGTTCCAGGCTCTCAGCTCTGTTTTACAGTATCTGTGATTTATAAATCCTCTGGGAATAGCTCACCTCCCTAGACAAGCTTCAGTAAACTAGATTTCCAGGTATTCTGAGACCCACAGCTGCTTCTGTGATGAGAGCTGAGGAAAAATAAATTCTATTAATTCAGCAATTAGAGGTAAGCAGCCATAAAATTCTCAGAAGTCACACCAACTTCTGTCACTGGTTACTAGTGCTCCTCAAATAGGTGGCTGTGCTGTTTTGTGGCAAGTGGGTCAGGAATTCCAATGAGCCTGTGTTATCTAAGAAATGCCCTCAGTATTTTCAGATAAAATGCTATATGTAAAATGCTGGTACTTCCAGAAATACTTTCAGATTCTATTATTTGTTTTACAAGGGATTTAAAAAAAAAAGTATGAAAAAACCCCACATGATTTATATGTAAATACAGTTGGATTTTCGAAGGATGACAGATCTTGGCTCAAAAAGGTCCTAAGAGTTTGTGAGCACAAACTATGTTGTGTGTTAAGTCACTGTTTTTGTCTCTTGGGCTATAAACAAGGTTGGTGTCAAAGGCAATGTTTTCTGTCTTCCTTGCCCTTTCTATCCTTGAGAGAGCTTGCCTGTGCTGTACTTAAAAAAATCAAGATCTGTTTTTAACGTGTTAGGTCAGACAGGGTAATTTCTACTGACTATTTTTCTTTTTCTTCCCAAATGAACATTTGACACCTTCTATAAGTACATCTGAAAAGATAATTAAGCTCTTTACAGGAGACAGTGAAGTTAAAGGGAATGTGAAAAGGAAAAATAAATTAAAAGTAAATATATAAATTCCAACTACTTCCATAATCTCTTTTGTTTCTTGCACGTAAAAAAAAAAAGAAAATAAATTTGAAAAGGTTTAATGAAGGTTTATGACTGAGACTAAAGCAGCTGATAAACTGAGAGATCTCGTGATCTCATATTACTCTTGTTAAAGGAAACAAACCATGTGTATATCTCGAGTAGCTTCAGGCAGCTGGAGGCTAGGTGGCAGAACTTACAGTATGTGAGATGGCAGTAAATCTCTGTATTTAGCCAGCTTCACTGAGTGACTTGTGAAAACAGTCCAAAAACCTTAGAATATGATTCAGCTGACCAGACAGCAGGAAGTAGTTTCTTTTGTCAACACACATACATGAGTCTAGTGCCATTTGGGAAGTCCTAGAGTGCTCTGCCTGTCTTCCATTTGCCACTCCAGAAGGGCTGAATATCTCATAGGTTGTATGTCATCTCCATCAACTTCATCAAAATGTTTGAGATACCTTAGGGTGTTTCAGATGACTCTAGATGCTTGTATGGAGTTGAGTCCTCAGTGTCTATTTTATGGTGAGCTGAATTTCTCTCCGGGTCACATTGGTAGTATTGACTATGGCCAGGATTAATTGAGTAAACATACCTCTTTAGTGGTATTTTTAGGTGTTGTGGGGTACCTACTAGTCTTCAGCTGCTCCATCAAAAATTAAGTCCTGTCTTATAAATGCCAGGTCCATAGAAGTGTCTTGAGTACTCTACATGATCTCAGCATGGGAATCTACATTTAGACAACTGTATCCTAAGATTGCAGTCAATTGACTTAAATAGGACATTAGACCCTTAGTTCAAGTGTTCACGTCTACATTTAGACATCTACATTTAGTTATCTTAATTTCAAGGTGAATCCATCTATTGTATTTTCTTCTTTATAAATACAGTTTTACTTAGCAGTAGATATTTTGCAACTCATTAGGTATTTTCTGCTGTTTTCAGTTAGAAGTGAAAGAAAACCATAATTGTCACACTAAGCATTCAATACCTGCAGAGGAAACAAGAGCTTCAGAATTACACTAGTAATCTTCAGCTTTAGTGACCAAACTGCAAATTTTGAGCAATATACATAATACCATATAAACTTGCAACACATTTACTGTTATATGAAATAATGTTTTGTACACTTTCAAATATGACTGCCTCCCATAGGTTCATCAGGGCAATACTATTTAAAACTATACTAGATGCAAGGAAAATCAAATCTAAAAGAAAGAATAAGATTCAAGCACACAAAACAAAACAAACAAACAAAAAAAGAGAGAATATTAAAACCTCTGACCCATCCCTGAAGTGCAGGACAAAATAAATGATGGGATGTGTCATTAGAAAAATCTCAGCAGCTGCAATATTGTGCTATCATTTACTTGATAGGATTAGACCACAGATCAAAACCTGTAATACCAACATTGTTTAGTCAAATAATTGCATCTGAAATCTTCCCTGCCTTTGATAAGTTATACAAAACACAGAGAACGTAATAAAGGCAAGAGTTTTACTTCATACCCTGTCATATCTCATAGATTTAGTGTTAGTAAGTATTTGACTTAAGGAAGATACCAGTATCATTTTATCCCCAAACAAAATGCTTACTAATACCTAGTCTTTCTCACTGATGTGCACTAGCCATGTATAGTAGTCATGGTATTTCATAATTCCATGTTGTTCCATGGAACCCTTTTTTTTTTTTACCCCTAGCTTTCACCACTGTGTTGACTCTTTTGCACTTTTTCTTGCATTCTTTTTTTTTTTAATTGAAAATTTTAATTTCCTGTTTACTATTAGGAAGCTACTGATTCAGTACAGGCTTTATCACTCCTAGTTTTTAGTGTCATGAATGTTCTATTCCTTGCAGTGTTGTGTAGTTTGGGTTATTTTTCATACTGCTAATTCAATACAAGTTTTAAGAACGGATTCAGGAAAACATCTTTCTTTTTTTGTATGAAATAATAGGTGCTGCATCCAACAGGGCTCATGATTTTCTTGCTTATCTTTGTTATATATCCCCCAAAGTTTTTTTTTTAACAAATTGATAATGATTAATTTTTAAATGGGGCTTTATTATTATTAGTGCCATTACACAATCATATGAATTTAAAGGTTTCTTTCCAAACTGACAGAAAATTTTTGGCTCTCTTAGCTGCCTTTCTTTCCATGTAAAATAACATGCAAATTATGAGTGTGAATCCTCTTGTGAATGAAGTGAGCACCTGAAAACTAAGATGCATCTCTTTCAATGTCCAGCCTTTTCTGTGTGAAAATATCAGGAATTTGTCTGTTTGATAAAGTGCCTCTGAATGGAAGTCACCCCAGGGTAAAAGGCTGATATAAGACTTCTCCCAGCATCCCAAGAGAGATGATTATGAGGTCTGTGCCTATCTTCCTCAAAAAGAACTTCAGACCAGTCACGCATATGTTATAGTAAGATAACCACAACTAGGAAGTTACATCTGTATTCCTGAAGCAATCTTTGTATCTACTGTTACTCAAGAGAAGCTGCCAGAACTTTTACTGCTCCCTGCGCTAGTGTACCGAGTTAAAGCAGGAATGGAGTATTTGGACAAGAGACATACAGTTACCAACAGCATGCTTGGAGATGGTTCTTACAACACTGCTCTGAACATTTTACCAATAAAGAGGGCGTGACTCAGACTTTCTGTAGCTTAGACCTATAGTACTATTCCCATGTAGCTTCCTACTCATTTTCTTATTACTTCCAAAAGTAACAAAATATTTCCCATTATTTGTAATCATAATGTGTACTTAAATTTGAAACACAATACTGCATTCTTAAGTTTATTTGTTAGGAATGCTCTAAGTAATTAATGTTGAATTAATGTTAGAAATTTGTATGACATCTTCACTAATTCCAAAAGAACTCTTTTGGATTAATGATAATACAATAAATATCAAAAGAATTAATACTGATTAGGCTATCATTTTAAAGTGCCATCCTTACTTAAACAACCAGCAATTTTCATATATTTTTAGCAAGTTTCTATGGCAGGCCTTTATAACAAGTTACAAATCATCATTATTTCTTTTTGTATTCATGTGCTAATATTAATCAGTGTAGCTACTTATGCATATGTGTAGATAGCAATGCAGTAGTGGATCTCCAAGAATTACAGAGTAATTGAGTGTCAAGTATTATTACAGCAGGCATTCTTTTCAGATTTTTTTCTGATGTTCATGCTCTGCTTTTTATTTATTTATTTTAAAACCTGCTTTTTCTCTGTTGTTTTCTGTTTTTTTTTATTTCAAAGACAAGGAACAAAATATCAAATTATTATCTTCAGGAGAAAACTTAGATATGTGTTAAAACCTATCAAATTAAAAGGAAAACAGCCTTCAGAGAACTGAGTGATTTTAAGTGCCCAGTCTGAAATATTCTGATGATAATCCTAAAGAGGTGAGTACTCCACTGCTTAACATTTTAAAAATCCTAGTAACAGTGAAGGTATTTCAAGCTGGTTACCCCAAAATGTAGGACACCTTGAATATCTGCATAGTGGAAAGTAGTCAAGCACACTCCCTGGCAACTTTATGTTTTGTTTCATGACAGCTAATGCTCTCCAGACACTGCTTAGGAACAGACTAGGGGGTAGCCATGGATAAGCCATATTGTTCCCAAGTGTCACTATAGTAGTAATTCTATTTAAGTGGAGAAGAGAGTTTAACTGTAGGTAACTATTAGAGAGAAATGGTCTGCCAATTGTCTTCAGGAGCAGAGGAAAGGTTCTACTGTAATTTATTTTCTACTATGAATATAGCCATTACGAACAGCTGCAAATTCTTAGAACTATAAACAGTATTCATTTAGTCTATTCACCCTTCTGCATCTCTGGAGTGTGTTTTAGGATATATCACACTGGTATTATCTAAATTCTTAAAGAGATTTGGAATTCTTTTATCCAACTACAACAATAAAATAAGTTATAAAACACCTCATCAAACCCACAGCTTTCAGGTATGTTTTTGTATATAGAAAGAAGTATCTTTTTGCCAGAGCTAAACGATTTACACGTCATGTTAGACACAATATTTTGAGCAAGATTTTAGCTATTCAAAATATGGCGAAAAAGTGAAGATACAACTCTGAAGTAAATTCAAATTTTGTTTGTCTCTCCTAGCTATTAAACAATGGTGTGAACTGAAATGGGAAACCACAAATCTTCTTTAAGTTAATAGAAAAACAGCTTTCAACTCTTCTTATTATGGCTGTTTAAAGAAAGACAAAAGGAAAATCTCAATTTTTTAACACAAGTCAGTCTTTCAAAATTTGTGTAAATAAGAATATGATCCATTGAGAATAAAGCATCCACTGCCATCCCCCTTTGATGAAGGAAAACAGCACATATAAATGCAAACAAAATCAAGAACAGTAAGAGGACAGTAAAATGTACTGCCAGAAAGATTTCGGTGTCACTAATATTTCTTTCAGCAGTACCACTCTTGGATTTTTTAAAATGCTTGCCTGAACCATTTTTTACTATAATTTCAAAATAAAATGTTCAAAATATGGCGGGTGATTAGAGATTATTTTTACTTTTGTCTGAATTGGAACTACAGTAAAAAATTTTACAAAAGCTTAGTGAAAATCCTGAGAATTCCAAGAGAAAGCATTTAAATGAAAAATTCCTGCTCATCTCTAATACCCAGCTAACCACTATTCATTTTCCTGTTTCATCCATATGAGAACTAAAATTAACGTGCAACAGTTGAAGAAGAGGAAATAGAATGAAAACATTTTAAATACCCCTTCTAAATCTGTGTTAAAGGAGACAGAAGAGGCAGAAAATGCTCAGAAAAGATTAAGATAATTTATGTATAAAAGAATAAAAGACACTGAGAAGATTAAATTTAGTCTTTTCTGGCAGTTTCATAGCAACGAGTTAGAGATGGAAAAGGCCTATTAGATTATTCATTTCGTCTCTCTGTCAAGGCAGGATTTTCTCCAACTATATTTTTTCCTGTGCTTTGTCCTGTCTACTGTTGAAAATGCCAAATGATGAATCTTCTACTACTACCCTTAGGAGACTATTCCAAATCCTAATACATCTCTCTGTCAGGATATCTACTGATATTCAGTCTAAACTTTCCATTTGTTAATCTCACCTCATTACTTCTAGGATAACCTGTTTTCCATATAAAATAATTTCTCTTCTTTTCTCTTCTTTCTTCTCTCTGTCTCGCTGTCTCTCTCATCCTCCTTAGTTACTGTTTAGCTAAACTCTTTTATTTTTAGCGCTATTCATCATTACTCTGAAGTCATTCCCTCCAGCTCCCAATATCACTTTTTCTTCTTTTCCCTGACTTCTGCCAATTTGTTGTTATTTTCTTGGTAACGCGATATCTAAAATTTCTTGGTACGTAAGACAGAAAACTGTAAACCAGTAGGGGCTGAACCATAGATATTCTGTTTTCTAGCTATATTAATACCTAATAATATTTACTTTAAAATGTCACCTTTCAGGAACTAGGCAAAGGAGGAGAGCCATGACACTGCAGGAAATGCAATTTGTAGGAAGTGCAAAGTCAATGCAGATAAATAAGGAAGATGTTATATAAAGATTAAAATATTTAATTTTGATATTGTCAGCACACATTAGGACCATTGAGAGATGCTCGGTCAACTCTAAATCCCTTCTTAAAAGTCTTTGTTAAAAAAAGAAGAAGGAATCTTGCAGAAACACCAGGAGGAAGTTTACATGGAAACTGAAGTTTATTTTAAAATAATCTACAAAAATGTTTTTTAAGAATCTGGTTTTTAGCTTGTGATTAAAATTATAGCTTTCATCATAAATTAATATGAAAGTATGTTTATGGCTTCTCATATCAATATATATATGGAAATAATGTATAAAGTGAAAGTCTAGACTTGAGATAATCAGCTTTTCAATGGTAGCTTTTTTCCATGTTGATGAATCTTCTTTTTCAATAAAAATTCCTGCCATATTACATTTTCAGTGATCCTTTATGTGTGATAAAATCATAAGCTAAAACTAAACCACAGAGAATAGATGTGCCTAAAGCTAATATAACTGATTTATTTAAATGTTCTGTTTTAATCAGATTAAAGATAAATTATCCTTCTAGAAATGAATTAATAAATCCTTTCATATATTTGAAATAATCCTACTAGATTTAACACATTTTGATGAATTATGTATTGTCACTGTACAGCAGTGGACATCTAAACCAGATGAACTGCATATCTATGAAATGGCTGAACTGTAAAATGAAGACATAAAAGAACTTTCTCAGATATGGTAGAAAAGCTGCTGTGAAATGCGGATCAAAATTAGAAGCTGTCATTTAATAATGAAGCCAACAATTTAAAATTCCAGACAGAAAATTAGTTCAGACTGCTGGTTCTTTATATAGTCTTAAACAGCTGTTAATACAGTATTTTTGAGTCTAGGTGAAGGAAAGGTTTGGATAATGACATGACTAAACACAATGAGCACAATGAGGACATCTAACTGTAACACCAACAAAAGTGTTTCCATGTTCTGCTGCATTGAAGAGCATAGTCCTTTTCAGTAACACTCAGCTCATTTAACTCCATGAAAGAAACTCTGATAGTGATCTAATCCCATTACTTTCGTTCCATGGAGTGGATTAGAGACTGTGAAGGGTTCTTGGGGTTTTTTGTGTTCTTTTTTTTTTTTAAGTGATACCTTGAAGTGCACTAAAGGAACATTTTCTCTTTTTTTAATACATTGTGGTATTTTAGTAGCATAATACTGTTGAAACTGTTCATATTGGAAGCAATACATTAGGACAGGGGAATTACTAGAAAATGTTTTGTTTAAACTGACTGCAGAGATGTAGGTGTGTGCACTGACATCCGTTGTATGTCTCCATGTCAAAATTTTGGCTTAAAAATGAACTTCTGAATGGACATTTAACCTTAATATCCTAATTTATTTTGGCACTCTTTTTCTATTTTTCTATGTTTTATATTTTATCTTCTTTTATGATTTCCTTGATAGTTTCATGTGAAAAAAGGGCTTAGCTTTAATTTCTCATTTAGTGATATTAGAAGCTGTGAATTTCCACGTGAACGGAAAACTCCGTCTTGAAATCTAAGTTCAATTCAGGCTGCCTGTTTCAGGCCACCATCTCAGCCTCTTTAGTACCTTGAAAGTAGGCACCATACAGTGGTTGGGTGAGAGAGAGTAAGTTACAAAATGTTCCAACTCATTCCAAATGGCGTCTCTTTGCTGCCACCTGATTGTTCTGAAGAGGGTGACGCATGTTATTTTCTGTTATATTTCTGTCTTCACTATAGGTATTGCAACATGGGGTGACAGTTCATACTTCCTCTGCCTCTCCTATTTTATTTTTTTTTTTTAATTTAAACAAAGGATATTAATGAATGTTGAAGCTGGATGCAAAAGATAAGTGTATCTCAGGATCACTATTGAAAAGAATACTTTTTAGTCTTTGGACAGAAGATTTCTTCTCTAACAAAGTATTGCAACTGCTATATACTTTTGTCTTTTATTTTTAAACAAAATTGAAATAGGGAGCAGAATATTTCAGATGACATGAAATAATGTTTAGGTCACCCAAATAACAGGTCTTACTGACCATCTCAAGTACTGTGATGTGATCAAGCTGGGAAGTGCCACTCTAACATCAACCTTTTTTGATATAAAATTATGGTCTGTACTACTAATCTTATCTTCTTCAGTACATACAAATATTTTCCATCTCACTTTTGTTTGTTCCTCCTTTGTGTTTCCAGTTCAGTTACAGGTTTTACTATATGGTATATGCTTGTCTCACGTGGAGTCCTGGAAGAAATGCTATTCCCTGTGATACTTTCTGATTTCTGCTTGTTTCTTGTACAGCTATGGGAAGCCATACTTTGGCTCTTGTTAAACCTGAAGGCTTCCTTTTCAACAGTAGTTTTGCTTTGACTAGTTTTACTTTACCTTTCTCCTAACTGGTCTAAAAATAATGGCTTAGCTGTTTGCTTTTGTCTATCTATAGATTTAGCTTTGAGTAAGTCCATACAGAGAAATGACTTACACTTAGAAGTGACTTAGTGACTTGGGTGTCTAAAACTGAAGCTGTAAACGGCTCTAGTCATTTCTTAAACAGACAGAGTAGAGGCAAAGGGATGGAGACAGCTACTACTGAGAAACTGGAGAAGGTTCTCTATTATCTTATTTAAAATATTTAGTTTCAGAATGACACTTTTCACCTGCACAGAAGTAAACAGAAATTCTTGTAAATTGTTTGACCACCTTCTCTATGTAATAATATTTAATCCTTCTTAACAGAATGTCATACTGGATTATGTTGTCTTTGCTAATCAAATGTAAATGTCATGACTGCAACACATCTTTTTCAGATTACTTAATAAATCAAGAGTCTGACATTTCAGCAGATTCTGCAGTCTAAATATTATTTTTTTTTTCAAAGGAGAAATACAGAAAATGACCAAACAACTAAATCACTTACCAGGAAAACCAAAATAATGAAACCTCTAGCCTTTTTTTTTTTTTCCCCTACCCCCCATTTCACTGAAAATATAGCAAAAAGAAAATTAAGTTTTTATGCTTGTGTTTTACCAGGCTTTATAACAAGTTGGTAGTGTGGGAGTTTTCTATAAATGACATTCAGAATAGGAAAATTTGTAGGTCATAAAAGGTGTATTTTACAGCTGAGACAGGTTTTACTACTTCTTTGCACCACTTATCACTAGTCTTTTTTACTCCAAGTTTGTATTTTTAAAAAATACTATCCTAATGTTCGGTCTTCTGTACAGTTCCAATGCACAAACTGCTCATTCCAGTTTTTTTTGCATTGTTTAGAAAAGCTAAGAAAAGACCAAAACTTGCTATTTGCAAAGAACCATATATTTTTGTGGCTTCCTTTACATGTCATTCTTTTAGCAATCCAGCCCTTCCCCTTGCATTCCATTCTTTTTTATAAAAGTGCATTTTTAAAATTTCATGCATTTCTCCTTAAAAAGACAGATTTCTTGTAAATTAAAAAACATTAACTAACAAAGTTGCTATCAACACATGTTCTCAGGTTTCTTCCCCCCCCCAATTTCTTCTTGTTGAGTGCTAATTAGAGGTGTCTAGGTTTCTATGTGTAGATTTGTGCAAAGAAGCAATCTCTAAAGACTCCTTAAAGTGATTTTCAGAGAATAAAACAAGGAAATAAAGGAAAAAGAAAGATTATAGTAATCCAATAAAAACTGTACACTGAGGTTATACTGCTCTTCTGGAAAAAAAATAGACTTCTGTCTCCAAGACATTTATTAATCCAGCATCATTCACAGACTCGATTATAAAATCTAAACCAGTGTAAAATGAAAGTTATAAAGTGAATAGTTGGTGAAGGAGAAGAAAACAAGGACAGGGAAGTTATGAAAAGGACTATCAAGCTGTACATTTACAGACAGCCAATAAAAGAGCTTTCCAGTTTGTATGTATTGATCAAGTGTGACATTAATAGGACTTTGTATTTTTTAAGTCCAACCAAGCCCTTGCAACTAAAAAAAAAAATAAATGAGGAAACAGAATAAGTGACAGAATTATCAGAAAGAACAACAAACCCAAAACGGAACTCTCACTGCTGTTTTACTGCTACCATTTTGAGGACAAAACATTTAAATCTGTGGTTGCAATAACGAAACTTTTATATATGAGCAAGACAGATTTCAGTTATTTTCTTTATTAAAAGTAATGAACAAAACCCTGAAATATATGTAGGAAATCTATATCTATATCTATATAAACAAATACAGTTATTTTTACATTTTGTAAAACTTTATAATTAGACCGGTAAGGGGAGGTCCCTGTTCTCTAAATACGCAATTTGAGGTTGAGATTAGATAGTGAATTGTTTTGTGCTGTACACCTACAGAAATAGCTCAAGAGCTAACGTCCAAGTCCTTTACTTTGTGAGAGTTAATTAGTTTTATAATTAGAAAATCACAATCTTTTGTTTTATACTGCAAGATGATAAACCAGTACAAAACAAACAAGACCAAGACAGGCTTTTTAAACAGTCTGAAGGAAATTCTGATGCCATTTGATGAGGACTACAGTGAACTACACATCTTGCAAGTGTGTATGGTTAAAAAAACCCAAATCTTAAATGCCTTGTATTCTACACCTTTCTCAGCAATACTATAATTCTAGATACATTACTTAAGATAGGAGTTTTTCAACTAGAAGGAAAAAAATGCATATCTAAATTGGCTTGAACCCTTTCTGCCTATATTTGACCTTCTGAATTGTAACATTCATATTCCCTTCCAGTGTCTGTCTTCTGCCTTGACAGCAGAACAGTTCTATTGACCGTACTCATGCAAGTAGTGGTCAGTATATTTATATAGTACTTAAGATATGCTGAGAGCAGCTGGTCACAGCACTTACTCTTTAACCATAAAGTTTATTAATTTTTAGCAGCGTCCTTTATTTTGGGAAAATTATTTTTGTGGCCATATGAACCAAGGAAGCTTAAGCAATCTGAACACTGGCCAGTGTGTGGAAGAGATGACCAAAAGTGGTCTTTGATTCACCAAGTTCTACTTTTGTCTATCAGACAATTCCACTGTGAGCAGGCAATTCCACTGTGTCGTAAGTCAAGCAAGCAGAGCAGAAGACCACCTTGGTTGAACAGGGAACTCCTCATGGTGCTCAAGAAGAAAAAGAAATTTTATGACCTCTGGAAGCAAGGTCAGGCTTCGCAGGAAGATTACAGAGCTGTGGTTTGTGTATGTAGGGAGAATAAACAAAAGGTCAAAGCTCAGTTGAAGTTGAAACTGGCCAGTGTTGTTTCAGATAACAAGAAGGGCTTTTTTAAATATGTTAATAGCAAGAGCAAACATTGGACTGATACTTGTTGAAGATAGTCATCTGACTAATAGGAATGAATAAAAAGCAGAGACATTCAGTGTGGTTTTTTTTGCCTCAGTCTTTAATAATATTGATAGACCTTGGGCTGCCTGGTCCCCCGAGTCGGAGGACTATGAGTGTGGGAACAGTGACTTTCTATTTGTGGACACTGAAATTGTAAGGAACCAGCTGTATGTTCATAAGTCCATGGAGCCTGATGGGATTCATCCCAGAGACCTGAAGAATCTAGTAGATGTTACAGCAGGACCCCTCTCAATCATCTACCAAAAGTCTTGGGAGTTTGGGGAGGTCCCCGCTGACTGGAAGCTAGCCAGTGTTCTTCCAGTCTACAAAATGGGTGTGAGGGAAGACCCAGGGAACTACAGACCTGTTAGTCTGACCTCAGTTCCTGGTAAAATTACGGAGAAGATTATACTGGGTACTATTGAAAGGCATTTAAAGAATAATACGATCATCAGGCACAGTCAACATGGGTTCAAAAAGGGAAAGTCCTGTTTAACTAATTTGATGATAACTTCTACAATAAGGTCACCCACCTAGTGGATGAAGGGAAGGTGGTGGATGTAGTTTTTCTGGATTTTAGTAAGGCTTTAGATACTGTCCCTCACAGCATCGTTCTGGACAAGTTGGCCAACTGTGGGATGAATGGATTCACAGTGCACTGGGTGAAGAAGTAGCTGAAGGGCAGAGTTCAAAGGGTTGTAGTGAACGGGACTACATCTGGCTGGTGACTGGTCACCAGTGGTGTTCCTCAGGGTTCAATTCTAGGGCCAGTCCTGTTCAATATGTTTATCAGCGATCTGGATGCAGCAGTTGAATGCACCATTAGCAAGTTTGCTGATAATACCAAACTGGGAGGTGCGGTTGAGTCTCTTGAGGGACAGGAGGCCTTGCAGAGGGATCTAGCTAGATTGACGAATTGGGGAATCATTAATGGGATGAAATTTAACAAGTCAAGACGCTGGATTCTGCACCTAGGAAAGAGTAATGCCAGGCACAAGTATAAATTGGGAGAGGAGTGGCTGGAGAGCAGCCCTGCAGAAAGGCATCTGGGGGTGCTGGTCGACAGCAGACTCAATATGAGTCAGTAGTGTGCCCTGACAGCTAAGAGGGCCAACTGTGTCCTGGGGTGCATCAAACACAGTATAACCAGCCAGTCAAAAGAGGTGATTATCCCACTGTATTCAGTGTCGGTGCAGGCGCACTGTGTACTGTGTACAGTTCTGGGCCCCACAATTTAGGAAGGTTGTGAAGGTCCTTGAACGCATCCAGAAAAGGACAATGAAGCTGGTGAAAGGTCTGGAAGGCATGTCCTGTGAGGAGTGGCTAAGGACTTTGGGCTTGTCTAATTTGGAGAAAAGGAGGCTGCGGGGTGACCTCATTGCTCCCTACAGCTTCCTGATGAGGGGAAGTAGAAAGGAAGGTGCTGATCTCTTCTTTCTGGTATCCAGTGGGAGTGGTTCAAAGGTGCACCAGGGGAGGTCTAGACTGGACATTAGGAAGCATTTCTTTACCAAGAGGGTGGTCAAACACTGGAACAGGCTTCCTGGAGAGGTGATCACTGCCCCAAGCCTGTTAGTGTTTAAGAGGCATTCGGACAATGCCCTTAACAACATGCTTTAACTTGGTCAGCCCTGAATTGGTCAGGCAGTTGGACTAGATGATTGTTGTAGGTTCATTCCAACTGAAATACTCTTCTCTTCTCTTCTCTTCTCTTCTCTTCTCTTCTCTTCTCTTCTCTTCTCTTCTCTTCTCTTCCAATCTAGAAAAGATCGATTTGAAACAAATGTTTAATCAAGAATATTTCTATGAACAATTTGACTAGGTCTAGAATTCATATTTTTCACACATTGTATCAATATCAGATTAAGAATTTATCTCAGTTCATACCAATGGCTTTTATTCTGTGATCTATGTCTTACACTGAGGTTAACTGTAGCCTTCTTCAAATGCTTGTTTTCAAAGTTAAGCATTATAAAATAGAATACCTATATCTAAATATGAAATGAACGTGCCAGCATTGATTCCTCATTAAAGGATCCTTATCATTGAAAAGAAGGTATTCTCAATAGCAACAGACCCCACAATCTGATATAGTAAACCTACTTCAGTATTAGTATATATTCCTTAATTTTGCTTGGAGGAGTGTATGCTTTAAATATACTTATGGAGACAAGGCACCAGAAGAATCTAAGACACTATTGTTTCTTATGAAAATATCCTGGGGAGGGATCTTAGTAGAATTCATCATGATCTGAATGTTTGTTTTAATAATCAGTGATGCACACAGTGTATTTTAGTGAATTGAGGCTACAGCAGTATTTTGCATAGAAGTACAAACTGATATTGTCTGTTGTGTTTTGTGGGTTTTTTTTCTGACTTTGAGACTCTAAAAGTAACAAATATTTTCTATAGGAAGGATGGTCTTTTTCTGTGTCTTTTATTTTTGATGCTCATCCTAAATGCATCTGACATTCATGTGCAATCAGATGATAAAACATACCCCCACATCAATATGATTGCATATCTTAACCCGGTTAAGTCAGTTTTCACATTTTTCCTGAGAGGGACACAAGGAGGTCAATTACTTGTCAATTTAGACTTCTACTAACAGACAGTTTTATGAGAAGGAGCAGCATCAATGGCCTGCTTTGTCTCTAGTTAAATTAAATTGATAAATTTATTTTCAGCACCTCTAAACAAGAGAATGGCCTGATTATAATACCAATAAATGCATTGAATGTTATCATACTCCCTCTAAAGATGCAGGAGAATGGTGAGAAGTAATAGTAGTAAGTTTACAAATAAAAGTCACCTGAATTGGTCTTTTTTTTTTTTTTTTTTCCTTTATTCTCCCTTTTTTTTTTTTTTTTTCCTTTATTCTCCCTTTTTTTTTTTTTTTTTCCTTTATTCTCCCTTTTTTTTTTTTTTTTTATTTTTTTTTTTTGGGGAAAAAAAAAAAAAAGCTGCCTCTATTTTGGATCACTTTTTTTCCTCAACAAATACCTCATCTCCAACCTCCTTTTAAAACATTATTCTATAAGAAGAGCGAGGAATTGGAATGAAAAGATGTGAATAAAAAGATAAGTAACTACACAACTTCAAAAGTCTCTAGATGAGACACAAGATTTAGTCATGGTCAAGCTAAAATATGAGATTACTTGGATTACATACAGAAATATCATCGTACTTGTGACTTTCATTCAAAAATAGTATGTTGACTAAAGATTGGTTTGCATAGTGAGACCTAGTATTCCTGATTCTGCTCCCTGGATTACACTAGTTTTTGTTCCAAGACTTAAAATTGCAAAGCGATAAGACCTTGTTTGCCAGATGTAGGGAAGGGTTTGATCATTTTGCAGGTGTCTGTTTGTATTTACAGTTGCAAAAATTTTGAAATAAACTTAGAAGGTTGCATCTAACTGCAGGAACAGTATGATCTATGATGTGTCCTACTGTCCAACTTCTCCATCCAATCTTCTACATCAATGCACCAGCTGGAGCAAATCACACCTACTTTCTTGCGTTTTCACTTGGTTTCTCTCCCATTAGAAACCAGTGGGATAGAAACAAAAATGTGCAGAGAGGGACAAATTTCCTTTGAAAAATACTCAGGATTCTTTTCTTATGATCACTTGTTTCCTGGAGATTGGAAGTGCTCGTGGATCCCATAATTTCGATGTAGAACCATACACAGTAGTCTGCATTGACTTCTAGAACAATCTGCCATCATTGTAAGTCAGGCTTTCCTGTTTCCTCTCCCATTTTTCTAGAAAAAGGCAGTGACTCCACTGTGATTTGAGAAACTATCACCTCAAGTATGATGAAATTCTAGAGAGGGTAGAGCTGATAATAACCTGTGTCACTGTACGGAAAGGTCCTCTCTCTCTTGATTCAGATCTAGCGAGTTGAACTCCAGCTTCATCCAGTGAAGTGTATCTATCAGATACATAACTTGTAGAGATCTGCACACTCTAAGCATGTTAGGTTAGATGCTATGAAAAAATAGCGTAAAGGGGAGACTAAAAAGATTATAAACGGAATTCCTGAGAAGGATTTTTGAGTCTATGTGTGACTGCATCTGAATACACCAGAATTTTGAAATGGTATTTTGCAGTGGACAGAGCTGAAAAAACCAAAATGTATTTGTCTAAAGTAACAGGCTACTGGAACCATTTTAATATAATTACAAGTTAGAAAGAAATGGAGATTTTAATGGAAAGTTCAGACAAATTTCTAACAGAAATACTTTGACATATTTTGTCAAAAGTATGATATGATTTTTAGAGGTGAGAATCGTGTTGTTTAATGTTAGATATCAAAAATACATCAGTCACCCTGAGGAGAAACAGTTTTAATGAGATGGAGATACATACATATTATCTACCTGACTTTTTTTTTTTTTTTAATATAATGCATTGTGAGTGTGTATTTCATTCTGCTAATTACAGAGAGAGTTTAGCATATATAGTTCAGGCTATGAATTTATAGACATCAAACTTAAGGCAGAGTAATCCCCCTTCTCTAGATGACCTCTCAAACTCCCTTCTAGCTCTGTTTTATGTTTTTATGCTATTTTAAATCAATTTTCAGTATTAATCAAACTTGTATTTTATCCTTCAGTGGAAGTCTACTCTTCACAACTGCTCACTATATATAAACTCAGGAACATATATCATTTCACTTTCAGTTGGCTGAAACTGCCTGGACCAGATATTTACTCAGTATAAACAACAATAGCACCCTCAGCTTAGACCCACTAAGAAACTGTCTGCTTTAAAGGCTTATAGATTTTCTCAAACACATATTTTTCACTGTTAAATCATAGTGTGATTTCACTGTTAGCTATGGCTTGCAGAATGTGAGCTTTTTATTTAGATAATGCAGTTACAAATTAGGGAAAATGAAGCCTGTGGTTGCCTGTCTTGGCTGGAAGAATTTTTTGTTTTAAGCTTAGTGATTTGCCTTCCCAGATAAAGTTTTTAATTATACCTTGCACTTCTTTGAAGCCCATTAGACATCTAGAAATGTAGCATACTGTAAACATAATTATACTTATGAGAAGTAATTAATCTAATGGATTTTCAGTCTACCTCACCTAGTGAACTGCAACCTGTTCTAATTTATTATGCTGTTTCACAGCAGTAGTACAAGGGGGTAAATATTGTCTTTCATAATAATTTTGAGTGTTTATTAAGGAGATTCCCTGCATATCTCATACAATTAATTGCAGAAATTTACTTAGTTTAGAAGACTTCATGACTGCTGATAATAGTAAAGCAATACTTTATTATTTTTGCTAATTAATTCAGTGATACACAAAAATCAATATCATCCTTACACATTTAGGCATCAAAATCCTGATCTAGCCAACAGGGATCCATCTGTCTGGAACAGACTGTAGTATCATTCCTGGAATACATGACAAGCTCTTTGGTTTTTCCTGGAAAAACAAAGAGTTTGTTATCATATCAAACTATTTTCTTTTTTCTTAGTCCTGTCCTAAAGTCCTTCATCAATTGCGTTCATTTTTCCACTTAAAAGCGACACATATTTCTGAATCCCAAATTAATAAACAGCCTATTGTGAGGGATGGGGTGGGGTGGGGAAGCTAGGGGAGAGTCCAATCTACACATTAGAAAATTTTGAAAGAGATTTCAATACAGTAGTTATACATAGGATGTTTTATACATAATCATTTGATTATGTCTAATATTTATAAACCTAGCCACCATCCACTCTGTCAAATACTTTCTTCATGTTACAGTGAGAAAAAATCGCTAAAGAATTCTTTAAATCTCTTGTTTGAACACATTCTTTTCCAAATCCTATCTATACTACTTAAAAATATGAGGAAATTATGTACCTATGTCTTCTCAATTCGTTGCTAATTTACACATAAATATGAAAAGGTTGAAAAACTAAGTGTTTTACTTTCCTTTTTTAGTCAGAACTATACTTCCAAGCATACATCAGTGCAAAGAATTATACTTACTCTATTGTCTAATTAGGTTGGCACAAAATCCTTTTCCTGCTGGTAACTGTGCTGTGCAACACTGGTAACTGCATTCTCTATCAGCTTCAGTTTCAACTTTTTATTTTCTTTTGATTTCCTGTTGCAGAAAATTTTCAAGATCTCATGAGTATCCTATTACCTATGTGCAAAGACCAAGAGCACAAATGCAGGTTGTGTCTTTGCTTATAAAGATGTGTTGTAACCTCATGAGCTGCATTTTAAGTGAGCTGCTGACAGAAGAACCCAGAATAAAATTTCATTGAGAAGACTAGCTAGGTACCATCCTTCTTTCACTCAGACTGATTTGGATCAAAAATGATTGGGGTTTGTCTCTATGCAAGAACCCTGTGGTGTGTCCTCATTTGTCCAAACAGATCAAAAGGTGTTGGTTTTATTGACTAAGATATACACTATACCATTTATATAGTTAGCTTTGGAGTAAGGTGTGAGTAGATATACTACTGGAGATTTTAAAGATGCTGATATCTGTCAAGCTGAAATCCCTTTTTTATGATTTACTTACCAAAACACAGCAAATCAAACCCAAATTTATTGTCATCTTTACCTTTGTAAATGTTAAAATGCATACACATGGAGCTACAGAGTAGTTGGGAATGTATTTCTTATTATATTTTAAAAATCTTATCATGTAACCATGCATTGGTACATTCAGTAATGGTTTGCATAGGAAGTTCTGTATAGTAATTTGGGAGGGTTTCTGTGTTATTCTAGAAGAAAAGAAAAAAAAAGATTCAGCAGAAGAAAAGCATAGCTTTTCAAAAAAGCTCGTTACAGATCTAATTCTGTATCAATTGGTCCATGATACTGCTACTAATTGATTTTTCTGGAGCTATTCTAAAACAGGATACCTTCCAGATTTTATGCCAATTATTCCTAGAAATTAAATGCCATCAATGACATGATAGCTAGGAATTCTGAAGGACATAGGACTCAGATGTAAGTTTAGACTCTTTCTTTGCTGTTGTGAGTTAAGTTTTCTTTGCTAAAGGCAAGGAAAGCACTGCAAAAATAAAAGCTAATTGCACAAGAGAACTAATTTAAATTGAGTGAAATTACTGGATGAGATTTTTTTGACTTGCAAGTCAGCAACACTACAGAACTTCCATGGAGTTTATAATATGTCATAGATCAGTAAGCCAGAGAGATGACTCCAGTTATTACCCCTCTCCTACTGTGGTGGAAGAGCACTCAGAAACATGTACCTCACATCCTTGGATGTAGGTCTGAATTGAAGTCTACTCTCCAGATTGTTCTGTCTTTTGCAGCCTGCTCAGTCTTCCCTCTGGCACTTCATAATCTTTGAAATCATGGTTGTCATGCACTAGACTTATGTAGGCTTTTGTAATTCTGATTTGTTAGGGTAAAGACTGGAGGTGCATCCACATAGGTTATTTCATTTTGCCTGGAAACCATTTTAAATCATTGTTTAGATAGATTTGTCCGAGCTACTTTTTACACATTTATGCAATTTTGAGATGATTGAACTCTCNCACACACACACATTATGGAAGATTAGCTACTCAACCAAATTTCTCCTCTCTAGTAATAACTCTGTTCTACTACTAAACTCCATGAAGGAGTTTTGCTCTGTATTCTGTGTTGATTACTTTTTGTCTACTAACTGGGATGCCATCCTTACAAGAGAAAATTATTCCAGCATGATTGTGCACAAAAGCTTATCCAGTAATTCAGAATTCAGACTTTGTTGAAAGCATGTATTCTGAAAAAAAAAAAAAAAAGAAAAGGATAAAACACCCCTTAATGAAACCAACATTCTTACATAAAAGCTTTGGGCAAGAAGACTGTGATGTTAATAAAAATAAAGTCATGTAAAAGAACTAGTTAGGGGGAACAAAAAAAAGTTTTATGTCTACTCTCAAAAAGTTCCCAAGACCTTAATCAGATGCATTGCTGTCAGGGGTAATAAGCTCTAAATTAATAGCAGTGGCCCTCTTATGGGCAAAAAGACATCTATCACAATGGTTACTGTCTGGGTTCTGCCTGTTCTTATCTCTGAAAGATACTAGTGAGTGGTGGGATCTGAGGGAGAAAGGTAGTTCATTCTCATAGAAAATTATAACACCTACTATTCAATATAATGACTTTCATTCCCCCATTCTTTCATCACATCCATTAAAGAATTCTGATTATTTCTTTTGAAGCTCTATCTAGCACAGAGGTTACTGAAGAAAATAGCCAAATAGTCAGAGATTAACTTTAGAAAGGCCAAAACGTGTATTTATTGATGAATACCTCGAGCCATTAGATATCTAATGTTCTTTAAATACTTCATCAATTTCAAATGCAAAATTTAACTTCATGAAAGATTATGGGATTTGTGGTTTGTTTTTGTTTTTTTTTTTACACGCTGTTTTAAATTGTGTTGGAACTCTCTTTGCCTTTGTTTTCACTGTTTTTGAACTTAACCTAGTTTATTTCTCAGTAACTGTTTTCTCTAAACAAAATGGACCATATCAAATCTCTTAATCCAATTCTTTTTATGTAAACAGTAGCTAATTTTCCTTGTTTTACTGTAGTTTGATAAGCATAGATCTTTCCAATGTTGTTCTACCTTGGGGCTGTTATTTCTTATAATATATTGATATGTTTTAAAGTGAAGGTACAACAGGGAGAGGTCAAACACAAAAAGTAACAGCTCTTCTGTAAGAGATCAGTTTAGTCAGGTACAGTTTTGATGCTTTAAAATAATAATTACTAAGTTCAAGTAATTCAGAGGGTTCCAAGCTATTTCTTGAGAGCAGAATCAAATTGCAGGGTGAGATGAAGCGATGCCGGCTCTTGAACTAGCATAGACAGGCTTTGGTAGTTGCAATCAGAAAACTTCTGAATCAAGAAAATTAGTGTTTGTATTACCAAGACATAATGTGGTTCCACAGTTAGAAGTAATAGCTGACTACCTAGAGGGATGATTATGCAAATGAGAGCAATTTTGTTTTCTGAAAGTAAGGCCTTTTTTATTATTTTACTTTATTTTAAGTAAAATAATCTCGACTTCACAGACTTCCTATTGCTAACTGGACATAGATTAGTCACAAAGACAGCTAATGTAAAAGGAAATTTAGAAATCTAATTAATCAGGCATGTCTTTGACTGATTTTTAACACCATAGAATATGTAAAGTTCATATATTTCTCTTGTTCAAATATTTTTAATGGTTTCTCTTAAAAGTATCAGTAATGTAATTCTGATACTGTTGCACATACTTTGGAGAAAAAGAGATAATTGATCTGGAGGTATATGGGTGACTTAAGATGTATTGCTCCTTTTTGTTAGCCACTAGCAATCAATGAGAACATGAAAAATGACAGCTTTAGTTCAACTTGGTTGTTTGAAATTGCAATTAAAAAAGCCAGACTAAGAAAGGTGTCTTGTGGTAGGTGCAATACATTCTGAATTAATGTTGTACAACAGACAATATGGCTTTGACATTCCTTATACAGAGGTTCATTGGCTTCACCGGGTTTAGGGTCTGGTAAAGTGTGTAAAACAACGTCCTGGTTTAGTGGCTAAAATTTGTTCCTTTTTTCTTTCTTTTACATTCAGACTACCATTTCTGGACCACAGTTTGAACTCATTTACATTGATTAGAAACTGTGTATGCTGTAACTGCTCTCCAGCTTTGAACCTTTTCAACTGCTTTGGATGTGTTTGTTATTGGGCTAATACACCACCTACAGCTATTGCAATATTAACAAGTTTATGTTTAAAGATGTTTCCCATTAAGTTGTAAAGCTCAGTAACACTTTTCAAACAGTCCAAGCCATAGACTTTATTTCAGCATGAGTGATTTGTTCCCATTTAGATCAAAGGCAGATTATTTCAAGTAAAAATAAAGTACAGCTATTCTAGAATAAGAAATGTTTTCACATGTGTTTGTTCAGGAACAGTTATTCTGGAATAGCTGTTCATGAATAGCTAATTTAGATTGCTTCCATTTGCTGATTGGCGATAGGGAATACAAAAGAGCAGAATTCAAAGGGACTTTTCATTCATCATTCTCTTGGGGGAAGAGGAGCAAAGTGACTTTATGGACTTTGTAAAAGCATTGATTCTCAGGCAAGTTTTTATCAAAAAGTCTGTTTTATAATTTTAACTGTCTGTGAGAGGTTATTACAGGGGTTTTTTCAAGTGCACTGGAAACTTTTAAATCGTTTTTATTTAGTTAACTGTTTAAATTTTATTATCAGAGAAATCCATAAATATAACAAGGGATTAAAATTACAGTCTAACAGAGAAAGTATTTTCTGTAGCAAGTTTAAAAGTTTTTGTTACTAGGTACAAGATTTGGGAATGCGTGTATAAAGTATGAGAGGCTTTTTTTGTTGAAAATTTCTAGCACCTGTTCTTGTTAAGATGGACTTTAAAATAAACCTTATCCTCTGAGTCCTCTTTAAGTCTGTCTTCCTTCTGCTCTCTGAAGTGTTTGCATCCCAAGTTCTCTTCAGTCAAGACAGGCTTTGACATAACTGAGAAAAGCTAATTCTCACAATCTGCCTTATTAACTGAATGGATAAAAAAGACAAGAAGCTTAGAGCTGATGGGCCTGTATATGCTGTGCAACCATACATCCAGAAGCCTTGAATGGAACAGTGGAGTCTCCATGATAAAGTGCACCATCTGATGCAGTCTGAGCTTCTTAATTTGCTCTCTCAAGCACAATTTTATGTGATAGAGGCCCTGATAGGTATTTCTGTGGAACAGTATCTGAGCTGGTTAACATGAAGATGGTTAAAAGGCCTGCGCTAAGCCTTCCAGCACTTCCAAGAATGACGCTGGCATATGCAGAGTCAGATCTGAGTTATCAGTGTCTGCACCTCTATATTGTATTGCTGTGTACTATAAAGACAGGGTAAAAAAAAAAAAAAGTGTTTGCAGCCACATAAGTCAACAGAACTGTACTGAACTTACCTACTAGAAACTCTTCCCCATTAGTTCCATATGAACAGTATTAAGATAAGAGTGTTTTGTGCAGCTGTCTATCAGAAAACACGTATTTTCACCCATTTATTTGACCTTGTAGCTAGCATATCTGTCTTCCTTTGCTCTTTTTGTCTGAAGTACTGATATGTGCTGGCAAGTATAAATAACTGAAGAAAAAACAAGCCCCCAAAAATATAGAATAAAGTTTGTAGAACCCATCAAGAGCAAAAAATCATCAATAATTAGCAATGTTTTAGTTATTTCCATCTCTGAAGCATTTGGACGTGAGCTGATTAATGTTAAGAAGATTAAAGCAATAAGCATCAAAATATTACTGATAGTGGCTTCCTTAAAAATGTTTAAAAATATGTATTTTACAGAAGCTACAAATGGTGACAGAAATAAGAGAATATGGATCAAAATATTAAATAGGGTTTTTTTGTGGGGAAAGTTGTTAATCCAGCACAATAAAACAAATTTTCGATTTTACTACATAGATCTAATGCAAAGCAGTCTGCATTACCTAAGTTTGTGTATTCTTTCCTCCGTCCCTCCGTCCCTTCCTCCCTCCCTCCCTCCCTCCTTCTCTCTCTCCCTCCCTTCCTTCCTCAGTTTGTCATTGTATTTCCAGAAGACATCAGACCAAGAAAGATCTTATATATATACCACCTTACAGGAGTCATTGCTGAAAGCTTGGTCAGTAGAAATAAAAGAACCATTATTCAACATTGTGTCCTGACCATAACCTTCCAGAATATGCAAACTTGCACTAAAAATGTCAGATGCTCTTTCTAAAGTAAAAGAAGTGGAAAGCTATTAATGTTAGTCTGACTATCTGGAAAAAAAAATCATCCAACATACCTATTAAGTTATGACCTTAGTTTTATACATTTTCATTTATACAGAAGCATATACAATATGTATTTACAGTTCATGTATACACATAGACTATAATTTATATAAAAATAAGAATATAAATTCCTGCAAAAGGCAACAGATGCAGCTACACTGTTGAAAAACAGAACTGTATATTCATTAATTCCTTACCTGAAAAAGAATGAGCTCTCCTTCTTACTTTAAGGAGAAGAATGCAGAACTGAAGGATTACAACTACTTAGGTATGTTGCTTTAGTCTTTTTTAGCCTCCTTGATAAGCCTCAGTGCTTCAAAGATTCCCTATTTAAAATGGACTGAGTGCTTTCAGAGGCAGAAAAGGAAATTTGTAATGAGTGCAGACAAATTAGATGATCCAAGCAGTATCTCTTCTATCTTTAAATCCTCACGTTGCAAGTTCAGGAACAGAGGGCTAGATAAGAAGTGTTAAAGCTGTCAGACTATGCAGGCAGCAGTGTATGTTCACAACTGACTCTTGTAGTGTAAACAGTAACTGAATGTGATTATTTGATATCTAAATATGCCAGTGTGGATTCTCCACTTACTACTACACAGAGGTCAAAGACATACAGAAGATACTTTCAAGTAGCTTCTTTCAGATTCTGATGTTTCATCTGTTCCTACTGTCAGAGTGAATACAGATGTTTGCTGTTAGCTATTAGCCTGTAGCTCAGTCAGGCCACCTTGACATCTAATCCAAATCAGTCCAGTACACCAAACAGTCCCTGGATGTTTGCTCAGTGAAAATAGTTTCTGAAATGACTTGTCCATTCAACCTCTGTTTGAGAGTCTATTAATCGTTTCTTATCCATATTTAACCCTCGACTCTTCCACTGTATGTGTAATCTTTTGAGCTTAAATATCCACCACTGACTTTAGGCACTGGAAAAACACATTTCAAGAAAATGAATTCAGGGAGGAGGGGGAGGGGTGAAGGAGAGGACAGGAAAGTTTTTACTTACCTCTTGCTAAAAATAGAATAACAAAAAAATAAGATTAGATGTGACTGGTCATTGTCACATGACAATGGTCTTGACTGGTCTTGACTGGTCATTTTTTCCATCCCCAAGCTCTAAAGCAGGATGATGTCTGCCAAACTGTTCTGGATAGGTGAGGAATCCCCAATGGATCTGCCCCTCTCCCTCACAGTCTACTTCAATTCATCTTTATCTTCAATACCATAAATAAATTTCTTTATTTCTGGCTTGAATATTGCCACTACTTCTTGTTTTGGCTATCTCAGTAATGGTTATTGAACTCTTTCTTTCTTAAAACCCTCCATGTTTTACAAACATGCTCTAAAAGACCATGGAATATGTGACTCTTGATTTAGGATAAACTGCTGTGCTTTGTATCTTAAAAACCAAAACCTTCTGAGATGAAAAAATTCTTCTACAAAAAATTACACTTAGAGAAACAAGTTATAGTTGTCATCTTTGCTTTATTTCTTTCATGTGATATTGGCAGTTCATAGCTAATGCTACTGATGTATAGAAAATTATAATCTTTACCAATTGCATAAACCTTTTTGAAAAATATTTTTCAGGGTTTTATTCATTTCTCAGAAATTGAAGCAATCATCTTACTTCACATGCATCTTACAGATTTAGCTTGTCTGTCTAATCTTAGGCTGGTGTTGAAAAATTCAATTTCTCCCACATGTGGATCATTGTATATGACTTATTCAGTTCACTCATTTTCTGCTAACCTTTGAAGGAGTTCAGATAGCTAACTTAGTCCATTTGTCCAACTTTCAGGTGGCTCAAGTAGGTGAGATGAGCGCCACCTTTGAAGTCATAGTTCATGCTGTCTTCTCTGTGTGACTGATCTTTTGTTTATCTGTTTTATGTTGTCCACAGTCCCTGACCAGAGCATTACTCATCTTCAGTGAAAGCACACAGAAAGCAGCAGACTTTGGAGAACTTGTCTAGCACAGCTGGACAGTCGGGCTATCTGCCTCAGAGTCCTTGCACTGGCTGGCTGTAATATTTTTATAAGGCAGCAATTATACATCAGTTTCACTTCATCCTTGCAATAACCATCTCCCTTTCTATCTACTCATCTTGGGATACAACACTTGTCCCAGGCCCCGAAAGAAAAAAGAAAAAAAGGAAAAAGAAAAAACAGAAAAAAGAAAAGAGAAAAGAGAAAAGAGAAAAGAGAAAAGAGAAAAGAGAAAAGAGAAAAGAAAAAAAAGAAAACAAAATAAACCCTGTTCTTGCTATTACTCACAAAAACATTAAGGTGATGTTACCTTTTCTAAAACTTCATTCTGAGAACTATACTGAGGCTGGGACATCTCACTACAAGGCTCCTTACCAGCTGATGGAAAAAAAATGCCAGAGAAGGAAAATAGGAAAGCTTGTTCTTCTGAATTTTCTTCATGTGAATGTGGTACTGAAGAGAGAAACCTGGATGGGTTTCAGATAGTTGCTCTAAGAAGAGGATATGACAATATTAAAGAAGAGGAGGAGGATGTTGATGATGATGATGATGATGATGATGCTGTAGGTCTGCCTCACAAGCCTGCTGCTTTCTAGAGTATCTTGCATTCTGGAACGGTGGTGGATTTTGTCCATCCTGAAAGTATGTAGATATTTCCCAGTTTTAAAAAAGTTATTGTTTCTGCTTTTAGAGGGTATGGTGGAGCACAGAAGATACTCCCATTGCACATGTAATTCAGCAAACATCTTTAATGTCTCAGGTCTCGGAAATCAGATAGTCCCATTGGTTTGGAATAATTTCCTGTAGGAATGCTGGGGCAATACTACATCAATTTCTGGATATGCAGATGGAGAATTTGTCTTGTGCCTCTAAAACTAGGGACATCCATCTTGTGAAACAGATTTTGGAAGGAAGAAAAAGAAAAATGTTAAGTTTATTTACAGTCTTAGGAATGGTTTTGAGGTTTGTTATGAGAAACAGAAGATGATGCTGATTGCCTGGTAAGGTGGCTACAACACCTTCTCTAACTCTCTGTGCGATGTAAGAAGGTAATTAAATATGTTTTCACAGTAATGAAAAGCAGTTCCTTGACCCTCTAGGTTTGGAAGCAAGGGGAAGTTTTTAGAAATATGCCAATAGTCTACCTTCACAGAAAGAAACATAAAGTTATGGGAAAACAAATAGGTAGCTATTACAGAAAACAGAATGGTAGCCTGAATGTCAAAGTTTTGTATGAGCCTTAGGCAATATCTGGCAGTACAAGAAAGATTCAAATTCAGCTATTTCTTTGCTATTTGGGAACCTGGGACTACAACATTACTGTCCTTACTGGTGTATAATGCTACTTCCCAAATGCACATAGTGCGCCCATGAGGGTGTTATATTACGAGAATTCACCACAGAATAAAAACTCTGTTTTGGTTTATATTTGCCTCCCCACATAAGCACACCCTGGTCGGTAATCTTGGAATATAGTCCTAAAAACATTTTACAGTAAATAATTACTCTTACTCAGCAAATGTTAATTTGACTGAAGAAATTGTTTCTCAGAACAGTAAATATAACTGTAAACACTGAGCCACAGGTTAGCTTGCAGGTATGTTAGAGATATTCCAAAACCTTCAAATTCCCCTGGAGAATTTCCTTGTACTCGTGCTTAACTAGTCCGACAGTACAGCTTCTGTCCTCAAACTGGTAGCAAAGCAGAAAACAGTACATTTTGAAAACTCTGTGTGGAATTGTTCTGTCTACATAAAACCAAATGTGGTGCCATTTCAGTTTCTGCTTCATGTTATTAGTGAGGAACAAAAGTTATGTCTCTACCTTGCACAATTACTCCAAAGTTATCTCCTCAAAATTCCAAGCAAACAAAGCAATATTAATTCTGTGAAATTGAACACCAAGTAAACTGAAGATTGTGCGTAACACTTTCTACTCCATAATTTTTGAAATTAAACAGCTAAAGGGGTGAGAATTATTTGTATTAGTTACTATTTCCTGTACCCATGCAATATAATACACTAACTAATTTTTATATTTTCCTTAGAGAAAACAAAACAGTGCATTTATCCAAACTGTTCTATCTGGATTCCTCCCTTCTTTACAGAATTTTCTGCTAAACATAAACCAAAAGTTTTTTAAAGTTTCAGAAAATTTGGAGGGTTTGCTGATCTCTGATAGCTTCCAAACAAATATCACCCCTGACCAGGAGGTTGGGCAGTTGCATTCTGTATTTGCTTGCCCTTCTCTGTGATCCAGATAACAAGAAGTCAAACTTCACTGCTCTCTGACCTCTGTGCTTGCCATCTGCATGCTCAGAGGAATGCATCTTCATGATCATTCCTGTTTATTCTGTTTTGGCTACGTTCAGTTGCAAGCCACTGTCAGCGCAGTTGATCAGAGACTCCATGTTGACTGTTCTGATAATCATTTTGTTCCTCTGACTGATACTGGTGCTCACATCTGTATGGACTTCATTAGGACTAATAGAGCTGCACATGTAAATGAAACTGGAAACATATAGGAAATGCAGAGGGTTTTTTTGTTTTTTTTTACTCATTCTGCTTTATTGACTTTCAGCATACTTTTTTCTGCTTCACAAACAGAACAAAATCACCATTTCAAGAATGCAGTGCAGTGCAAAAGTCATTGCCTTGACTTTTCCTCATTCTGTAATTCACAAACACATGAACTCATTTCTAATTTGAGATAAAGAGTAGAAAACTATTGTGAAATAGAAAGCAAATC
This sequence comes from Anarhynchus alexandrinus, assembly GCA_008711295.1. NCBI lineage: Eukaryota > Metazoa > Chordata > Aves > Charadriiformes > Charadriidae > Anarhynchus > Anarhynchus alexandrinus. The sequence continues at coordinate 2,109,135 of VUYV01000040.1, forward strand.
TATGAATTTATTCACTAATCAAGCCCTCTGAAAACAGTATGGAGCAGCAGCTGTTCAGGCTATGAAAACCCAAGGACTGCCATGGCATTTTGCAGTCCACAGCTTCAGGATGGAAGAATCCATCTATTTTGACCTCTACAAAAAAATTCTTCCCAAAGCATTTTACTGTGATTTTATGCGAGAAGGGAGAATTTCTCTGTTTGAAAGAAAGTATCCTATGACTTCTAGTACAGACAAAAGACCCTGCACAAACCTCAGCCTGTTCTCTGTCTGCAAAAATCAAATTCATAAGACATATTTTCTTATTCACTCGGTAAATAAACTCACTCAGATCTGTAATTTATGAGAAAAGTGGAAAGGAATTTTTATTTCCTTAAAGAGCAGCCTGGGATAAAGGAAAGAACAAGTAGAAGTTTAACAAAATCTTGAAGGAGCTGACATCATGTTAGATATTTCAGAGAGCAGAGAATGAGCAGGAAGGGAAGGGTGGTAAACTAGCAGTAGTATAGCAAAATATTGTTAACATTCATACACACAAACACAAAAGAAAAGAACAAACTAAGTTTTTCAACAGGGTCTTTTAGATTCCTGCTGGGTGCTTCTCAGTATGACTAAGGAAATCTGAGGGCTGAAGAAATTTTTGAAATGGCATAGTCAAGATTGAGCCTATAAAATAGAATGGTGATACATTTTCTGCTTGTACTCATTGCTCCCCAACCAATTGTTGCCATACATTGTTTGGTGAATCTCAGGGTCTGGGAGATTTTTCAAAAAATATTTTTCTGAAACCTCCAGTGAAAACTTAGCTTTTCCTGAAAAGGAACAGATTTTCTTACCCCTCAAAACCGCAAAGAAATGGTTGAAAATGTGAATCATTTAGATTGAAAATGTTTGGCCCCTAAAGACAAAGGCAGTCTTTCATCCACATTTTTTTTTTTCTTTTTAATTTGCGATCTTTTTTTCTTTCTTACCTTATGTCATGATTTTCTGCTGTGAGTGTTGAGCAGCAGTGCTGGACACCCCTACCTCTTGATGCTGTCAGGAAGGCAAGCTGACTATCTCAGTCACCTTCTGCTTTTCTAAGGGTGTATATACTCACAAACAAATAAAGAGACAGATTCTGCATCTGATCGTGTCTCTTAGTGCACAATAGCAGACTTAAGCTGCAGTGTCTCCCTCTCTGAAATGCTGATTTAAACAAACAGGGGTCCCTTTCTCAAAAGTGGAAAAAGCTGTCCAGGAAGATGTTTACTCATGAGAGAAAATCCATCTCTTCGTTGTGGTAAAACCAGGCTTTGGATATTTTTAATCACCTGTACAAGTGACATATTTCATCCTTGATCTTTTCAGACAGAATGCAAACAGTAATTAAATAGCATTATTATTATCAAACTTTGATTATTGCTCCCTTGAGTTACTGTGATTAATGGGAAGGTTTCTTGGTGGCTATTTGAATATAGCCTTTATTGGTATATTTTTAATTTGTTAAGAATTTCAGATAAAAATATTTTATTTACTGAAAAAATATAAATACATGTATATAGCACGTCAGAGCATTATACAAATATACATTAATTAAACTATGATACATTTATAAATTGTAAAATACCTTCTTGCATTTAAAAAGTGGCTGAGATGTTTGGAATGAACACAAAAGTATTTTCCCAATCTTTTCTTTAGTTTTTTATTTTTTTTTCCAATCAGTGTAATTCTGAAGTGTTATATTAGGTTGATAAAACATAACTGACTCTATTCTGCCATTCAAAAGCATTTATATAACATCACCAAGGTTTCCTGACTGTCATTAAAAGCAGATTTCCAGATAGAAATTGATCCACTTATGCACCAATTCAAAGGTATTGATACCTACTTCTGTTATCTCCCAAACAGAGATTTGCAAACTGGTCTTCAGCTTACTGCAAAAAACTTCAAATGAATTCAAAATACAGACTCTTAAATGGATTAATTAACCTCTCCACCCCATACTTTACAGGCACTACTGTGAATACCACTAAAGCATCCTATTGATTTTAAGATTTTTGCTTTGCATTATAAATCCCTTCACTGACTTTTTCCACAATATCTGGGAGAATTACGAACACCATATTTCCCTTCCTGCTGTTTGAATGCTGGCCCGGTAATGGCTCCTTTGATCTTTCTAAACCTTCTTTGAGCTGTGTATTATTCCCTCTCACTCAAGACTTTATTCCCTACTATACATCAGCGTCCCTTGCTAGCCTTAAAATCAAGTCTAAAATCTGATATGTTACATGTAGACTGCTGGCATTATTCATCTCTGCTAGCCAATGCCTGAAATGGTATGATAATAACACAACATTTTTTTTTCTGTGGCAGCAAAAGGCTTGACATATTTTTTTTTTTCTTTTTGCATGACTTGTTTTATGTATGTATGTGTGTATGTATTTATTTATTTATTTGGGGGGATTTTGAGGCACTAGTCAGAAGTATTTTATGAAAGGTTTACAAGTTCTCAGAGACAATGATAGGATGGACAGGAAAAGAAAATATTTTTGAAGTAAGACTGAAATTTTAGACATTTTCTTGACAGCTATTCCCTTAAACAAGGACGTGTAATTAAAAAGGACACATTACAAAAAAATTAGGAAGGATAAGGAATCACAAAGGTCAAATTTCTCAGTTATTGGTGAGGAAAGAACTGGAGAAAACAAACAAAACCAAAAAGAACTGTTCATGTTATTCAATCAATAATTAGTAAATAAATCTTAACTGAAAAGAGACTAATTTTTTACCTTTAAAATCTAAATTAAATTATTATACAATCACCCCTGTACAAGGTAAATGCCACAGTTTGTGTGAGTAGATCAAAATTACTATTCCAGGCAGCCTCAAAGAAACACCTTTGTTTATATTTAAACAATGTCTTCTAAACTTTCAATTACACAAAAAACAATCAGATGGAACTTAACTTTAGTCACTGTTAAGGAATTTTTTTTCATTTTGCTTTTCTCTTTTCCAAAGATTTGCCTTTGCATATTCTGGTTTTTCAAATACCAAATTATATTCTGGTACAGACTCAGCAAGGCAAGGGCAAAGAAGGTTGGGAAAGAAGATTATTAGCTTTCTGGGCTAGTAACCTATCAACGTTTCCTGATCTACTATTGTAAAACTATAAAATCATGTCCTCTTAGAAAAGAACAGTGGATTGGGATTTGATTGTTGGTTTTGGTTTGTTGGTTGGTTGCTTGCTTTTTTGTTGTTTGGTTGGTTTAGTTTGGCTGGGGTTGGTGTTGGCTTTGTTGTTTTTTTTTAGTTAATTTAAAAATCTGAATTTCAGATTAAGGATTTGAAGAAGCTTTAGCAATATTTTGTGGCTGGGCACAATGGATCCTTTTTCTGATCAACATTCAATGTCTTTTCATATAATCCACCTTGAAGGTACACCCCCATCGTAGGACTAGACATGGGAATGGAGTACTCCTACATGTAATCACAGACATAGATTACCTCTTTTGTCCATTCCTATTTATCTGCTTTAGTTATGTTTATAGTAAAATCAGTTTTAATAAAATATACATACAAAACCCAATAAAATAAATTAAGAACAGGATATTTCTGGTTTAAATTAACATTGATTATAAGCCTACAGGTAAAGAAGTTGACGTACTGATGCAAATAAAACAGACAGGATGATGCCTTCTCATTATTAATTAAACATACATAACAGTCACAGAAGTCTCAATTGCAACAGTATTGCCATGGTATGCATGTTCTACTTCTTACGTGCAAGCAAAATTTAAAAACCAGAACCCTTCAGAATATTCAAAACAGATCATTTCTAGGAAAATGTGAAAATTTAGTTGTGGTAATTTTTTTTCCAACACAGTGTATCACAAAAGTGAGGTAGAAAGGGCTAAAAAAAAAAATAAAAAAAAAAGACTAAAATCAAATTTAAGTCACAGTAGTATATACCCAGATAATGTCTTTAGCCATCAGTCATACTTACTATATATAGTCTTAGGGCAAAATAATTTTGAGAGTAACATTTTAAAAAATAATTCTGAGAAAAACACATCACATCATATAGAAAAAAAAGATGGAAAAGTCTCTACACATACATAAAAATTAAGAATCCTAGTGTCCATCTAGATAAAATGCATCTGTGGATTCAAGTAGCAGAATCAGAATTTAGAGCCAGCAGAACAGAGCACATGACTTTATTCCCCAAATTGCAATTAATCAAGAACAAATTCATTTTTACAAAGGACCAGAAACTTGCCATGAGAGCTTCACAGGGAAAATGATCTCAATAAATTAAAGAAACTCATTTTTCCCTCGGAGACAGAGCAGTAGACAGTAATATGTTTCATTGCTCTTTGGAAGATCCTTTCAAAGAGGATGAAGAATCTAAAGGTCATGTCATTGAAATAATACAGTCCAGGGCAACTAGTGTCATCTATACAATACAGTAATCTAGCTGTTAAATAAGTTAAGGATGGGTTTTTCTCAGTTTTTAAAGCTGACCTGCACATTAGAATGAACCAACCATCCACCTACCATTTTTTTTTCAATGCTAATTATAACTGATGAAATGTAAAAAAACTTGTATGGGACTTATCATGCCAGCTTTAAAAGAATACACAGATACACCTACATTAACTAGCTAACAATAGAGAATTGATACCTATTTTAAGGGGTTACAAGCTCCTACATTTGCAACAAAGAAAATGGGGAGAAGTACCTCTATGAGCAGAAAACCATGCACAGTATATATTCATATACTCAGTATATATTAATCTCTCCTCACCAGCTTCCACTCAAAACCAGTTTTCCCATATTTTTTGGAGGACAGAAAGATATTGAAACAGAAAATAGCCTAAGGAGCACCCTGAATAGTTTTTGTGCAATACAGGCATGTTTTGAACACTGGTCTATTCATATAATATGTGAGTTCCAGATCTCTCACATCCTAAAGTGGTCTGAACCTATGCGCTTTAGGGTGTCTTCAAAGCTGGACACTACTGTAAAAACAGGAATGCAAAAGTAGCTGGAAAGGGAAAAAAGGAGAAAGAAACTTAAACTCCATGGCAAAAGAGTGCTTGGTAGAAGACAAATAAGTACCTGTACATGTATAGGTTACTGAAGTTAAATATGCAGGAGACTTTCAGACCATCAGAGAAAACTTCCAGGACTTCATCTGGGTTCCTGTACTGTGGCACATCATGTATTTTGAAGTAACCTAGGCTATCAGGCCATCCGCATGGGGCAGCAAAACATGACAGGGGACTCATGAGGATCTCATAACCCCCTGGAACAATGGCTCTTTAAGCTCTAGATTTACACTGTAACAGAAATTTAGACACTTCATTTACATGAAGACACTGACATACAGTAAACACAGACACGTCGTAGACCTATACATTTAGATACACAATGCACTGAGGTCTATTGATATTTGAGATACCTAAAATATCCAAGAAGACCCTAAAGAACACTTCTGAAAGACATAGATCTCCTATATATTTTTTGTCACATTTGTCAGCCCAGCTAGGGTATTTAGGATACTCCAGAGTTTCTCAAAAGGCACTGTGTCTGAGCTGAGCTGAATGTCATATCTTAATGTCAATCTAAATACCACCCTCAATAAGTTTAATTACTTTGAGAAACAGTGCTAGAAAATAAGCAGCTTGAGTTGCTCTTGGAAACTCAGGAGGAGGCACATTCTAAGACACTACACCCTGGTATTCTGCTAAAAGAAGATGGAACAAGAGGATCAATGCTGACGGCCTCTGTCTTGTTAGTGTCCAGTCTCATTCTGAATTTCAGTAAGCTATTTGGGTCAGTCTTCTACAGCACTGAATTTCACAAGTTAACTATATTTTGCTCAAAATAGTGTTTTCTTTCCTGCAGAGGTAAGATAGTGTCGTAGCTGGAACACAAGACTTGAAGTGGAAAGAGGGGTCTATTTCAGGAACCTCCTCAGACAGGTCATTTATTCAATTTCTGTATGAGTCTTTCTAGAAGTAATACAGGCATAGCAACGCTTACTTATTTCACAGAGTCACTTAATGCTTTTTCTCTAAAAAGACTTATTTGTGGGCTTATCTTAAACCACAACTGGGAAATTCATGTGCTTAAAGTTAAAAAACTTACTCAGTCATCATAGAAAGACCCTCAATGCATGTTTGTTTGTTTGTTTGTTTTTAATTTTGGTTTATGTACTCTAAAGGCTATTAGGAGTAGATTTCACATTGCATATCATTATTGTATTATAAATTCCAATACTATTAAGAGAAAAATAATATTGTATCCTTTTTCACTTTAATTTGAAAACTTTTTTTTGCAGTACAGTGCTTGTTAGAGAGAAACAGTACTATCATCCTTCTGTACAGTGCTCCCTAATGTAGACTGATATCCCCTGCATTGGAGTTCATGAAGATTTGCAAGTTCTCCAGCATAAGCCACAATGTTAAGTTAACATAAGAAATACTTAGGGTAAAAACCAACCAACCAAACAAAAACCAACTCACTGTTCATGGCCTCATAAAGTGGCATGAAAAGAGATAAGCAAAAAATGGGGGACACATTTTAAAAATGTTTGAAAAATATTTCTTATTCTTTCCTAGAATAGAAAATCATGTTGAAATAATTCACCATAACAACTCCAAAAATGTTCTGTTTACTTTACATTTTCCTTAGGCTGGATGTGGTCAAATCCCTTAAAAATCTATCCAGTGTGTACACACCGGATACACACACATTGTGTGCATATAATAGTTTGTAAATAGCAAATAAACTTTTATTTATGTAATAGAAAATGTATACTTTCAATTGAATAGAAAAGCAGTAGTAGTAGTGAGGTACAATTTGTGCAGAAGCAGAGAGAAAAGCACAGCCACAAATATATAGAACTAAGCTAACAAAACTTATAAAAACCTGCAAATATACTTGTGAAGTAGCTTAAATAATCAAATCCAGATGTAGTTATAATAGTTTAAGCAAATTTCAGAATTATCGTTGTATAAATTTGAGCTATATTTTGGCTGTCATGTACGGTGGTTTTAGACCATATTAATAGGAATATTAAACATTCAAATGCTGTGCAACCATCTCATGGGAGCCTGGGTTGTTTTCTGATTGTTTGCGGTGTATCTATAGGGTTCTGAAAAACTTTTACAAAGTTATGAGGCAGGTTTGTCTTTTTTAATGTGCTGGATAGAATTACCACACACTGGCAATTTCAGAGAAGTTACATACACTAATACCTTCATATGACGTAAAGAACATGGATGCCTCTTGTCTATGCTTCAACATATTTTGGTATTCAAGCCTCTGGCAGGAAAATAAAGGAATGGTTTAGAAACTGGAAAACTACAAGTAGTAAAAAAGATGAGAAAATATTCAAACACCAAAATATTATATTACTATTAGGGACATCTCCACCCCACTGTTAAGAAATAGTAAAGATGTTGGATACTTTTTAGTCCTCTCAAAGGATGCAAAATAAACTGAGTAAAAATAGAGGATATTAGACAATGAATGTTGTCCAAATGAAATACTTTCGGTCTCTAACCAGACTTCCAAGGGAATGTCTAAGATGTGTGGTAAATTGTCTAATGATTTTGAAAAAAAAATGTGTAGAAAAGCTGGCTATTACTACTAAGTGAATTATTTGTGATATTATAGAGATTGATGTGCTTAGAATTTCATGAGTGCCAAATAAATGCTAAAAAATATCAGTGGCTGAATAATAGAGAGATTTTATTGCTGTTAAAAGCAAGAGAGAATAGAAAGAGAAGCAAAACAGAATCACAGATCTGGTACGTTCAGCATCAATCATTTCCAAACCCTATCCATAATAAATATTGTCCTCAATAGCAGTATGGAAAATGATTGAAAATATTCCCCCAAACATGAATCCTGTGCTGCTATAAGAAAAGATTGATAAAGAACCAATTAATTACTCAATTGCATTGATTTTTGGAATAGATTAAATTTAACATTCTATTTCCAAAAGCTGTAAGAAAAACAAAGCAAAAAAAAAAAAGTGTTTTTCCAACTACCTCATTACATATTGTTGTTATGTGTGGAAGAAGTTGTTTGTGTTATTTAGCCAACTGTCATCGCTATATTGCTATCATTTAAAAGTTAACAAATGCTCTATAATGTAAACTGAGCACAACATTCTTATCAGCCCACAAGCCAGCTGCATTTTCTATCCTTAGGTTTTTACTGTCTGCGGAGCACTGAGTAACTGCACAATATTCTCCTTTTTGTTAACAACCTCTATCAGTTTCCAGTGGGATCAAACCAAGACAATATTTTTTTTTTTTAATGTTTCGTTTTCAATGTTGAACGATACAAACATATATTTGTACATACATTTTAAATGTCGTCATCCTGATCAAGGTAAGAAATCATTCCAATCATATTGAGAGCTCTGTCTGTAGCAGCATAAGTGACCTGAAATTCCAGCTGAAATCCAGCTTAACTTTTTGTATGTCACCTCAGCATGAATAACTGGACAGCACTAATGTAAGTGTAAGCAGAACACAAAGATGACTTGTGTGTTGCTTACCTATAAATGGGAGCAGCCTTGGTGATTTACAACTGAAAAAAATCAGTTTCTCGTGAAGTCTTTGGGTGATTTGGTAAGGCTCATGTCATTTATAGTATATGAAGTGATTTCATTACTTACTATGTGCAAAAAATAAAATGATAAAAATAAATATGTTATTTTATCTTTTTTTTTCTTTACTTGAGATATAGATAGAGCAGTATCTGTGAGGTTAAAGCATACTATTTTTATTTATCTTGACAGACTTAGAACCCAATGTAATAAATGGGACACTTTGAAGTATGAGTTATTACATGTAGATATGCACTTGGTGGTATCTTACTCTCATAAATTATACAATAATTTGGGGGGAATGAAATATTCATTTATGATAATGATGATGAAATACACTACTATAGTCTAAAATGACTCCCCCTCAAGAGATAAATTATGAACTTTTATGGAACTCTGATGCTGTTATGTTAAAGAACTGATACTCGCCAGAATTTTAATATAATATACTTAGCAAATAATCTTCCAGAGCCCTAAGGCTGTATATGAGCATGTTCATTTACTGACCCTGAACCCTGATGACTTCTCTGGGGCTCTACCTAGGCAGCACACATCATAGCACTAAATTATCTTGCCTTTTTCCCTAAACACAACTATCAGTGTTATATTACAAATGCATATTATACTATAAACAATATAGATTATTTTTTAGATTTAAAGATGAAATAATAGATAGAAGGAAGCTAACCTTATGGGTGGAACATGATGCATGTCCACTTGGGATCTACTTGAAATCATTATAGGAATTTGTCAGTAATGCATTTGAATGATATTATGATATAAATGAAAATAGTAATTAAATAGTATTTATGCATTTCTAGATGCATTTTCATTTTTAGTAGATATTCCTCAAAAACTGCACTGTTTTTTTGTTTATCTCAGTATAACTGTTAAAATGTGCAATTATGAAAAGAAAGGGACACACCTTTTATAGATATATGTTAATAATTTAGATTAAACCTGACTAAAAGCAGGGGTTTTTAGTCAACAGGAAAACCAATCAATTTCCCATATTTCATACTAACTAAACAGAAAAATTACTAGTGCTGCAGCAACCATATTCAACAGCTAATATCAAGACCACAGTTAGCATAACAATTTCATATTATTGGCTGAAATAGATAAGGGTTAGCCAAGAAATCCTTGTATTTTCATATTCTAGAGCAAAAATTGTACTTTTATACGTTAAAACTAGGAAGAAACGAAAAAATAAGTAAGTTTCAGGCTAATCAACAAATTCTGTTATTAATAGAAAGACATTAAGTAATATTTGTAGATCGGAAACTAGAACCTAAACAAATATTGATTTGAGCTTTTATCTACATAGGTTCCAATTTTATATAAATAAGTCATTAGTAATGTGATATCTCATACAAAGTCCATAAGGTACATTGTTTGCTATAACCTGCTAAATAAAGTGTTGTAAAACTTATTTAAACCCACATTCACATGATAGACTGCTGTAATGATCCATGACAACATATATGCTTCCCTCACAGTGATCTTTTAAACAACCCTCATTTATCACTGGGAACAGAATGTGTAACTTCCTGCTTTAGAAAATATAGACCATTAATATTCTAGTGTCCACTGTCTTAGAAGACTGAGCTCTAACGCATCATCCTAGAAAACACTTAGAAGTTTTTTCTTTGTCAATAACACATTAAAACCTCTGAAATAAAGCCTTTTGAACTGTTATTATTTACTGGCTATGAAAACTCTGTACTAGCAAACGTGTAAATCTATGTGATGGATAGAAGGATGAGAACTGAACTATTAAAACATGTTTGGATGCACATTCCAACCTCTGTTTATCTTGATCTTGATAAGACCTGAGATGTCCATTAGGAGTTGAAGATCTGGAAGTTCCATTTTGTTATTGACTCTGTATGTCAGTTACTTTATCCAGTTAGTATTTCCAGTCTCATATATTCAAATAAAGTTACAATCACTAACATTGTAGGGTTCCTGAAGGAGGGTAATATTAGAAAATGTATTTGTAAGATAATTTTTAATGCTATAAAGTTTCATTCTAACTCACACAAATATTCCCACAATAGCAATACTTCTTTTTAGCACCAAGGTTGCTAACTACAACTTATATCTAGCAAATAGTTATGCATGCTAGTAACTTTATCCTATTGATTTCATGGAGAATAAACATGAGCAAAGTTATCCACAGTGATGATGACTATAGCTTTCCATCTTAAATTATCACTTCCCTTAAGTTAATTTTCATTAGAATATATTTCTTTAGAGCACTAAAATAAAAGTTGCTAAATACCATCATTAAAATGGCTTAAAATTATTACTCCTCATGCAAGATAAAAAAACATCTACTACCTGAAGATAAAGGTAATGTGTAAACTATGACAGCCTAACTAAGCATATTTCAAGACAGAACACCTCCTTGATGGCAGCCTCAAGACAACATAGCACAATGGCTTTACCTTGAATAATTAAACATTCCATTTGCCTTTGAAAATCTCTGGAAGCACCTTTTTTCCTTCCCCTTTTTTTTTTCTTTCTCCCCTGCCACTTGTTTTAGGCAGCTTCATCCTAAACAGTGGTGTTTCTGTGTGGGAGTCGAACAAGAAATAGTTTAGGTAAGTGAAAAACACTGATCCACATCATCACACTTATTTCCACATTTGCAGCTCATCTCCATATTCATCATCTCCCCATTTTCTTATAGAGGTCTGGACAGTTCCGTAGCACCATTATCATTTGTCATCTAGACTGGCAGAGCCAGAATTGTGTGTGTCTGTGTGTCTATGCATATTTTTTTTTCTCCCTTGATGAATATGAAGTTTATTAAGGGTTATGTTCAGATGAGGCTGAATTGGAAGACTTGCTCAATACCCAACTGTCAGCCTGGTTTAATCTTAAATATGGGAACACAAGGGAGTAAATCAAGTTTATCTGTAGAGCTCTTCTTTCAAGTGGTATTTGTGAAATCCAAAATAAAAGATCCTGGAGCAACACCTGTCTTCTCAGGAGGCGGAAGGCATGTCTGTATGCAACCCTACTACTTAGTGTGACTTCTTTGGTATACCAAGAGAATTTTACTGCTTCTTTACCAAGTTCTACTTCCCCATCTTGCCTCCTAGCACCAGCTACTCATTTCTGATGCAACTCCAGTGATGGTATTTTTTTCTACAGAACAACGTAGAAGGAATGTGAAGTGGAATTCAGTCAGAGATTATGAGTACTGTGAATACATGGGAAATGTTCCTTTATTTTGTATTTTTAAATCCTTCATTAGACTAAAGGATCAGTTTGCAAAACCCATTTATTCTCTTATTTCTATCCTTTGCTCAATGGTTTACTGTACATTCTTCAGTACCCAGCTATTTCTATTCCTACTGTTCATTTAAATGTTAAAAAGATAGATTCATTTCAACTGCAGAAGCTGTTCAAATACTGTAAATTACCTGACTTAATGCAAAGAAATTCAGAGCTTAGAATGAAGCTCATCATGCTATGCATGCATGACCCCACTTCAAGTATTAAACTGGTCTCAAAACAATGACCATTCTTTGTTGCAATATTGAGGTTTAACTAGATGAGGTGTGGGGCCCAATTCTGATCCCATTAAATTCAGTAGGATTTCATTCTTAGCAGGATCTGAACGTAATTATTGTTGCTTTCATTTTTCATAAAACTTGCCTATATTTTTCTTCAATCCCTTCATATGGCTATATCTATTGCAAAGGTTATGTCAGAGCAACAAATTTAAGAGTCAAAGAGAAAACAGAGAAAGGCCCTGTTCTCGCTCATTTCAGTATTCTTTAAAGTGACATGGCTAAATATCTCAGGAGGGATTTCTGGGATATGCTTGGACATGAATTAACATTGTACATTGCTAATAGAACCTGAAATATAGAAGACTCTTGAGAACTAGGGGACTTAGACCTAGACCTGCCAAAATTAGGTCTCTCATTTAAAAATTCTGCTTGTGTGTGCTGCAGTCACAGGAAAGACTTCATTATGTAGTAGAAACAGAGAAAAGTACCAAATTTGACAAGCTTATTAAAACTCTTAAATATCTTGTTTAAATAATCATTCATTAAAGAAACTTGCCACCTTATAAAATAATCTATTTCTTGAAAGTTAGAATATAAATACTGTGAAAGAGTACTACAAGCGAGGACTTAGCTTATAGGCTAATTGGTGGTTTTCGTTAGTGATCAAGATTTATATCTCTTGGCTAATTCCTCTTTCCTACATAATTTTAAAGAGTAAAATTTCTAAAGGTACTGCATCCTTCCCCCCCTGGCTGCAATGGTACATGCATATTTTTCAGAAATATGTCAAATAATATCCATTACAGTCTTTGGTGAGGTCCTGATCTTGTAAAAAAAATACTGTAAGCAGCATGCTGAATGCTGTAACAGTCCCAGTGAAATCTTTCTTATTCTGCATGAAAACGGATTAGGGTCAGTTGACAGACTGGGGCACAAGAAAATGGCACATTGGTAAATGTAGTGGTGCCAGTGCTTACAACACTTTTGTACAGTGATAAAAGATCATACTGCTTCTGGTGTGTATGTGATACTGCATGTGGTATCTGTTAGAAACTGATCATATTAATATTATAATGTAATGATACTTTAATATATAATAGCATTGTAAGTATAGTAACTTTTTCATTCCATTAATGATTTTTTGATTAATGAATTTTTTTTAATGCAATTCAGTGTCCATGCTTCATGCTTGATGTTGGTCTTTAACTTGAAGACATCTATAAACCTTTATAAATTCTTTGCATTGAATATTTTTACAGGAAAACTAGTTAGTTTTTTAGTTTAAAACCACAATTAAATCTCGTGAATTCCCTTTCCCAAAGTGAAACCAAATTCTGTATGTTGGGAACAAACTTTTATTCACAGTACTGAAACAGCTATTTTGGGAATATGGAAACAAACAACCAACTATAAAACCTCCAAGTCCCACAATTTTAAACTGACAGAAAGATCAGCTCTTGTGAACTGTTAACCAGTGACAATCTGCTCCTTACGCAGTCTTATAGAAATGTATCTATTTCTGATTCAGAGGTTTTAAGGCATACTAAATTTATCACAGCTTTTTGAAAGATGAGCCTGTGGTTAACTGCCTTTAAAATTAAAACTATTTTATTGTGCTGATGAATTGACTTTAACTGTGGCAGTGCTGCACATAGCTACACAGGTCAGGACATGGGAAAGATTTGGCTTATACACTAATTCATTACCTGCTCATCTTGGAGCAATTACAAAAAGCTGGCCTTTGGCTTTATTAGTCATGCTTTAGAAGACACTAGTTTGTGCACCAGATTTCTTAGTATATCCAAATGAATGACAAATCCTTCCAGTTATTTATTATTCATGAATTGTAATAAATAATGTTAATCATATAGCACTTATTAATTTAGCCCTCTTTTAAAAATAAGATGTACAGGAAGGAAGGCTGAACATAAGAGTCTGTCGAAGATTTCTCTTTTTCTGTGGTCATTCCCGTAGCTCTGATCTATTTTCAGTAGAACCAAAAACTGAATAGAAAACATTTAACAAACTGGGGTTGTATCATGCAGCAGTAATCAATATATAAATATTTTTCTTCAAATAATACCATTTGACTGATTTGAAGAAAAAAAATAGTTGCAAAAAGGTGAAAAAGAACTCAAACACTAATGAACTACAGAATTATGAATGTTCATAATATATTCTTAACGAACTCTGAAATTACTCTGACTCCTTCAGAATTAGGTATGGCTGGAGAAAGACCCTTCCAATATTAGTCAAGGTTTAGTGGTAGAAGATTGTTAATGATCTTTCCCTACTCCATTAGGTATCTTTGAATTCAAAATCTAAAACCATTTAGTGCAAGAGGTGTAGCTACATCCTCCAAAAATCCTAAGGTGTAGGTCCAGATTGGGTTCTTGAAACAGGCACTATAGACCAAAAAGGTGAGGATGTACAAAGCAAAACTCTTGGTGTAAATGATATAAAATTCAAATGTATCAGTTTGATTAGCACTAGTGCATGCAAGGAAAAGCTGAGGCAACTGAATTTGTTCATTCTTAAGAAAAGATGACTGGGGAAAATTAGTTAAAGACTAATAATTTAACCTGCATGGTAATCATTATTAATGATGTGTAAGAATTAATTATTGGCAAGAAGGGTGGTGTTAATGAGTGAATTTAGTAAAGTTCTGTTTTAAAGTTTAAAATTGGCCTGACTTGTCAGTCTTCTGAAGGTTCTTGTCACAATGAGCTCTAGTTCCTTAAGTTGTGTAACACACAGACACATATTCGGTTACAATAATCAGTAGAATAGAATGTTGCCTTATAATTAGTTTTCCTAGAATTTTGTATTTCTAAGAAAACATACAATTACAATGAGCTACAGCAGCAACCTCTACCACCTGGTATTTGAAATAAGAAATCAGAAGAAAGATTTATGATCTTTCAGCCTTCCTTCCTAATTAGTATCACTTGTGCCCAAGCCCATAATATACCCCTAGCTTGTCTAATTATTATTAATTTATTATTAAATTAATTGTTATTAATTGTTAATTGTTATTAATTTAATAAAAACTAATTTCCTGCTGGAATTTTATCCCAGTGTGTGATCTTTTGGTATGTCTCAGAAATTCCTAACCTTTCATAAAAAGCTATTAGAATCTCATTAAATACCACTGATTTTAGCCTAATAAACTGTGTAGGTTGGTCCCTACAATGGTTTTATCCACATTAAGAAGGGTTTAATTTTTAGTCTAGTCCACACATCAGAACAAAAAGTCTTCCAGAAGCTGCACATAAAACATGGGCATCCTTTGCAATCTTTACACGACTGTACAGTTCAGTTCAGACAAAAGGAAAAAAAGATACATAACTTTCAGACAGCTAAATAACCTAAACATTTACTTAATTGATTCAGGTTTTCAGACATAAAACTAGGTGTTCCCTTCAGTATAACTAGGAAGCTTGATCTTTAAATCAGTGTCAGCACTGTACAGACTCTAACTTAATCATTAACTCTTTGGTTTTCCATGGAGACAAACATATTTAAGAAAACAAAGAAAAAAATAAAAAGCCAGATTGAAAGAACAAAAGCAGTAAAAATTACCTAAAATTTAGGGATCATGGATCATATATGATGACCTTCAAAACCTGCAATATGATTTACACCTTTAGATATTTTCAGTAATGCTTTGGGCATGATCTGCACCATCAGATATAATCATAGCAAGTCGTTGACAATTGACAAGAGGTAACGGGCACAAACTTGAACATAGGAAGTTCCATCTTAACATGAGGAGGAACTTCATGACTTTGAGGGTGACAGAGCACTGGAACAGGCTGCCCAGAGAGGTGGTGGAGTCTCCCACTCTGGAGGCATTCAAAACCCGCCTGGACGCCGTCCTGTGCAACCTGCTGTAGGTGACCCTGCTCTGGCAGGGGGGTTGGACTAGATGATCTCCAGAGGTGCCTTCCAACCCTGACCATTCTGTGATTCTATGATTCTGTAATACTTCAATAAACTCCTGCAAATAAAAGTTTTGTCATGCCTCAGCATCATATGTAGTCAGACTTCCCATCAATTTAACAGAGGGCAGTCACACTCACAGAAAAGAAGCAAGATGAGAGTAGGGGACAAATATTACTTTTTATTTCAAAGTTCACTATTAACATCATATAGAATTTTTGTTCTAGCTGTTCTAGTTTTTTTTTTTCCTAGAACTTCTGTTCTAGAGTTAGGGGGGTTTATCTCTTACAGACTTTATGCAAAAACTGAGCAAACAGCTTTATACATTTATATGTGTTAAAGAAAGAGAAAGATGGGAAAAATGGTGAACCTAGTTTAATGGGAACATAGTACTTCACATCCATCACATTCTTAAATTTTTTGAGCATTCATATCATATTTCAAACATCTGCCAACTATTTTTTGTTAATGTCATTATGATATAACCTAATTTGAATCTTAAAACAAAAATATATTGTAACAGTCATCTTGAAATTGATTATTAAGAAAGATATATGGCGGACTTTTTTTATCTAAAATGGTGCAAAATATTAAAATAGTTAAATAAATATATTTTAATACAGCTTGATAAGTTATTGTAGAAGTCTTGTTCCTGGTAATCTAGCTGTACCACAAAATTTAGTTTAAAATAAAAAGAATGAACTACAAATGCTTGGTTGCATATTTTTAGTGCATATTTAAGGTGCACAAGAACAATATAACATGTAAAGTTAATTTATGTCTCAATTTTGAAATACATTCAAAACCATAGAAACAGTAACCTGAGTGACATCAAATACCCATCTATGCCAGTACTCTGTCAGTAGCAGTTCAAGTACTTGGTAAAAGAATTCAGGAAAGTCAGAAAAGAGTAAAAGAGCAGGGCAAGTGTTGGGCGGTTGTTTCCCAGAACACCTTTCCAGCCTCCAGCAGCTTGTAATATTTGCGTTTAACAGCTGTTGGTTTTGTTCCACAATTTTGTCCAATTCATTTCTGAATCCACATAAACTTTTAGTACCTACAGCTCTGAGATCTGTAATTTAGCTACACACTGCACATGGAAGTACGCATTTCTGCATCTTTTGAACCTGCTACCCGTCTTATTTATTTTATATCTACTACTTGTTTTAAAGGAAGTGAGCAATTTCTCTCTATTCTCCTCCCCCATAACACTCATAACGTCATAGATATACCCTCACAGTCTTCTGTTTTTCCAGGCTGAAAACTCTTTGTTTAATCATTCCTTCTGCATTTGAAGAAGCTATTGCATATATATGATCATTTTTCTTATTTTTTTTTATGATGACTCCTTCTTGATGAATCCTTTTTGAGGTGAAAGATCAGATCTGAACACATTATCTGAGACATTACAGAGAGTTTTTGAGGGTTTGCATCTGTGTGTATGAGCGTAATGTGTACGTATGTTTTATATCTCTCTCTATATATAGGCTATATCTGACTAAAAGCTAATCAAATTAACAAGAAAGACACCGTGAGGACCAAACGAGCAATGCTTGCCAGAGGAACCAAGAAACCCAATCTGTGAAGAATGGAGTACATTGACTCTGTTACTCCTAAGATAATCAAGAAGAGTCATCAGGCCATCATCCCTGGAGTTAAAGTCACCAAAAAGAGTCATAGGAATATGTGCTCAGCCTCACTACTGACTGTATCTGGGCACATGGAGCCAAAGCAACCTTGTATCCGCAGGACTGTGACAGCAGGACTCTCCACTACGGGACTGGATGTTCCAGTAGCTGGCCAAATTTAGCTATCCCAAACTATATAAATGCATTTAGGTATGTTTATGTACCCACACAGACTCCTCTCTAGTTCTTGATACATGTGGGTTTGCGTATCGGTAGGAATTTGTGTGTATGTGCATGTGTGTGATGCTGTGTCATCAAATAAGAATAATATCCAAACTTTTCAAAGCATTCTGAGCACAGAAAATAGTTTTGCAGATGAATAAATGAGAAAGAAATAATCTTAAGTAATTTAAAAATATATAACATAAATGCACCTGAAAAATATATTAAAAAAAAGACAACTTGAATTCTCGGTGCATAAAACAAGCATCTATACATGTTAGATGGTTTCTACTGCTTTTCAAAACACAGGAAGTTCTATATTACCATTCTGTTGTACCAAACAACATTTGACACACCCCACAATGGACCAGCACTGTTTAGGAATCTGTGTCATTCTAGAAGAGGAATCAGAACATTAGAACTTTCCTGTCTTTTTTGTCTCACGACACTAACCTATTACCTTTTCTCCTTTTAGCTTTATGCATACTGGACTCCTGGCTAAACAGAGACATAACTTCAGCAGGAAAATATTTCTTTCCAATATGTCCTGCAGCATGGTGGATATTGTGTTCTACAGGCACTCACTTTTCTTACTGAGGTGCAAATGCTTTAATCACGAGCTTATTATGCAAAAAAAAAAAGTGGCCATCTCTACTTTTTAATGAGTTTCAGTGCAATCATATTTGCGTTCATCATGCTTAGAGTAAGAGTAGTGATTCAGGCTATACTGGAGATGCAATCAATGTTTAAGAAAGTCTCTGACTAAATATAGATTGTAATTGAGTGTGAAAGTGAGATAGGCTCCTCAGGAGGAAAAAAAAAAAAAAAAAAAAGGATGCGATAATACGTATCTTTAGTGGTCTTGAAGAACATTTTCACTTACCAAAGGAAGGACCTCTTGATTTTTGAGTGCCTTCATTGTCTGTCAGGAAGTCTGAATTTCTGCCTGAGGTCTTGGGATCTCATCTCTGCCTATATTCCAACCTGAAAGAAATACAGGGCGTTTGGATTTGTCCCTCTTATTTAAATGTAAATGCTCAGACTAAAATGTGGTATTTTTAATATCCATTTGATACATGAACTTTAAGCTTTATGCTAATTAAATTAACCTTTATCATTTTAATTAAATGTTATTAGAGATTTTTTAAATCCCTGTAAACCTCAATAGAAAGGAATAAAATGACAATATGCAATCCAAAATAATCACTGCATTATTTGAATAGTTCAAATAGTTTTTCAAAGCAAAAAGTCCTGCCAATAATATGGTAAAATTTTCAGTGCCTTGAAAGATTTTTTTTTAGGATTATCTAAGAGCTGATGCTTTCTTTACATCTGTGAAGTACTCATACTGAAAGTGATGTCAGGAAACAAAGTGTAGAAAAATCTTAAAAAAGAATAAAAATAAATCAGATACAAAATGCCTTGCTTTTAAGACATTTCTTTGCTGGTTGCCTGTATGCAGGTCTATTGTGACTGCACACTTTCTAGAGCAGTGATTATTCCTATGCATTCCTGTAATGTCTAGGAAGAAAAAGAGATTCTGCCCTTGGTAGAAGATTCTAAGGGATTCTTTAACAAAACGTAGAGCACATACAATAAAAAGTACTTAAATGTAATAATTTAACTCTTACAGATTGTAAGTCTTGCGCTCCTCATTTCATTCTTGCTATAAACAGTTAAAGAGGCACCAGCTTGCAGAGAACATTTCCACATGAAGGATTGGAACTTTCTCTGAAGAATTATAGGACTCTCTCCATTAAGCCAAAATCGTATCTGATTTGCATTCTGCATATCCCATTGAAGATGGCAAGATTAATAGAGCTATATATGAAGAGTAGATGAGTGTTAAATTTGTCCTATTGTTTAATATTCAGTTTGAAAAAGGTAAGAAGGTTGAATATTTAAATAAATTGGTTTCAGTACACCTTTGCACAAAATGAATGATCATAATGAATCTACCAGTGGTATTTTTTGACTAGCCTGCCTTACAATGATAATGAAAAGTATTCATATATCCAGTTTTACTCATCAAGAAGCAACGCTGGAATGTAACGGTGAATTTGGCCTCTGAGGAAAGTCACATCAAAGCAAATCAAATTAAGATCTAGTTTTGATCCTGAAGAACAAGTTTCCAGAATTCCATTAGTTGCCCTTACAGAGAAAAAAGGTCTTTAGAATTTCCTTTTCCATCTTCTCTTGGGATCAGAAACTAACCATCTCATACCTTTTCTTGATGCTAACGTGTCATCCCTTTTCATAACACTATCTGTTTCTACTCACCTCTTTCATCCTTTTTTCCAAGCCCGTTTTTCTCTAAAAGCAGTACGCATTATCCCCCCTTCAATTATTTTAGATAAGTCTCACTTCCCACTTTTTCTTTCCTTCAAACTGTCTTCTGTGCTTTCCAGCTTTTCATTTCCTTTAATAATGATAAACACCTTAAAATACGGCAAAAAGACATGTTAAATCATCAGATCCTATTTCCTTTTTTTTCTCATGGATGCTTTCAACAATGTGGTCTCAAAGTATATGTAGAGAAAAGCTATGTTATGAAGAAAATTACTCTTGCACCTTTGTTTTGGAAGGTGGGTTATCCACTATCCTGAAGTCGAACAATGAATACATCATGTCATCATGGAACCATATGAGTTTTACTTCACATTGATTTCTGTGTGTCAAGGACAATAATCACTGGTTCTTTTGGCATAATAGTGAGGTTTTAATACTGTGAAATAAACAAATACAACTCTCCCTTCTTTCAATTTCTTTTATTTTCTAAATGTCTTTTGTATGTCTTTAACCAAATATCTGAAAATTTTATATTTGTCAGGAAATCTAAAGAAAAAAACATTGTTCAAAAGGTTGAAAACTTTATCAAACACATTGTTACATGATCTGGATGAAGGGGCAGAGTGCACCTTGGCAAGTTTGCTGATGACACAAAACTGGGAGGAGTGGCTGATACACCAGAGGGTCGTGCTGCCATCCAGAGAGACCTCAACAGGCTGCAGCAATGGGCTGACAGGAGCCTCATGGAGCAACCCCAGGTACCATCTTTGAACTTTATATACACTTTATATAATTTTTAGACATCAGCTGCTATATCTTCAATTGTAATGCCAGTTTCATAAAATTAAAATAAAATCTCTGCTTTCACAGTATACCACTTTTGAGAATACACCTTGAGGTAGCAGACTTTGAGAAATGAGAACCAGATCCATAAAACAGCCCTATGTGTGCAAACTGTAAAAGAAGATCATTACCAGTACAGTGAACAAAGGGAACACATACTGACGTATGAATCATATTTGATTTGAACAGAAAAATGTGAAATGTAAATAGAACAAAAAGGAAATACGAATTGATAAGTATGAATACCCCTGTACTATGACTCTTCAGATTAGCTGAGTGCTAAAACCAGGCAAACCAGTGGCAGTGGGCCTCAAAAGAGAGGAATTCTACATTAAGGAGAAAAGAAAAAAAACAGGAAAGAGTGAAACACTAAGGACTGAGAGTTGAAAACTCTCTGTTGAAACAGGTAACTATTTGGAGGTGACTATTACTGAAGGAACATACAGTACTACTAAAAATGCTCGGTTTCAACAAGATTGATTATCTGTCTTTTAAATCCTGTCTTATGGTTAGATGTAGAAGAAGGTGGGAAAAGGGGCGAATGAAGCATTAGACTGTACATTATACCAAAGGATGAGGCATATGATTCAATATTAATCTAATTGGGATATGCTTTGAAACAAACTTTGCAATTACTGAAAAACTTGCCTGTTCATACAGAGAGGTATTAAGAAATATATAAGTACATGCCTATCTGTACAGTAATTGTGGTGATATTTAAATTCTTCACAGAGGCTAAGTTTTGTTTTGAGACCCTCATCTCTAGGGAATTAGTTCCCATCCCCACCAACTCACTGGGCTGCAAATTTAATCAGAGACTTCTAATCATGCAAATTACTGGGCCTAGGCCTTTAGTTCAAGCAAGAGGAGCTCATGATCTTAACCCTAATAGTGAAATAGCTTTCATGATGTTTAGGCACATGGATTATTATCTTGCTTATTGAGTACACACAGCAATGTCAATTCCTTACCCCAAGCAAGATACACAGTTTGACTACCTTTGTTCATGAAAGTTTTCTAAATAGGAAGAAAATTTTTTCAAAAAGCACTAGTTTTGTGGGGGTTTTAAAAATTATTTTTACTGTTAAAATAGCAAAATACGTTTCTTGATAAACGTTTTTGTAATTATTATAGCTTTTATGTTATGTACACACACACGTATTCATATCACAATTTGTACAATTTTCTTTACATAGACCAAAAGGCATTTTCATTAAATGCCCAGTGAACTTTTTATTAAACAAACATCTTTTCTTGTGGCTTAAAATAAAAGATTGATTTAATAAATTATCATAAAGCAGGTTATCTGTAGTATTAGGAAAACAGTCCTTTTTTACAGCTTTCTATTGTAATGACATTGAATACTGGCTTTTTAAAATTTGATAACGCATATTCATCACAGACATACAAAGCAGAATTGTTAACATAGTAGCTAAAACTAAAGCACAACTTAGAAAACATAAAATTATATTTATAACGAAACTTAAAATTTACCGTGTCTCTCTTTGCAACTGTTCTCATTGGAGATGATGGATCAAGCTATTTTAATGTACATACTTAGTTGTTATTTTCCAGTCACAGACCTGTGGAGTCAGAAGTAAGTTGCATTATTTTTGAGTCTTTTGTCTGACTGTCACTAAATCCAGTTTAGGCTACATCAGCTGAAACTGGACAAATAATGATTAAAAATCAGTTATTTTTTATTACGGGGTAGCAGGGATAATTTCTTACTACAGTGTACAATACACTTTAGGCTAGAAGTATATGGAAATCTCTGAAAAAACTTTTTTTTATCCTGAAAAATGTAGCTTTCACAAAATGAAAGCTAACTCTTTCTGAATGTGAATAGACTTATTTATACCAGGAAAATCAAATGCCTGGCCCCCTCCCCCCCCAAAAAAAATAACCCAAACACCCAACCTTTAGAATTGTTGTATACGTGGGCTTTTTTTATTATTATTTTCAAGAATATTCAAATAGTCAAGATCAAGAGAAAGTGTTTCTTTTGATGTTAAAAAAAAAAAAAATTGACCTAAAGTATTTTTCTCTAGTCTTTTCACTGAAATTTTGATTAATTTTTGCTTTGGATAGCTTGAAATACTTTTGGATGTGCAACAAATAAATTTTTTAAAAAATCAGTTCTTCACTCAGCTTTGAGACTAATTTTGCTGGAGGCAGTGATAGGTAGCCAAGCTCCTGGCTTCCTACTTCCTCAAATGAGCTTCTTACTGTTGTCATAGTTACAGAGATATTTGCACCTGTGAACTTCCTCATCTCTCTGAATGAAAACTCTCAAGCAGCAGGTCTCTTCCCTTACTTTCCTCACACAGAAAGTTTAGTCTCTTTTTAAAAAGCTTCAGCTATGCTATAGCTTTATAGCTATGCTATTTGGCTATATTAGTTGGATTCGACTTTTCTTTTTTTTAGCAACCTGTCAGTGGTTGTATTTCAACTGAAAGTCTTTACAAATGTAGTAATTTTATCCCATTTATCCTTTTCTCTAAGGATTTCAAAAAAATTAAAAAAAAAAAAAGGAGGAGGCTTTGTATAGAAAGTTGAATCTGTCCACTGCCTCCTTCAAGATGTGTTCTTGTCAACAGCAGGGCAAGTCCAGCACAATTTACTATCGTTAATACAACAGGTTTATTTTGCTGCTCCTGACTGCTTTGATTAGGGGCAGGTCTTCCTGAATAGCTCCAGTCATGTAGTTCACTTCACCTTTTTCTCCCTTGCTCCTCTTTCTATAGCAACAATCTGTCTGAATTTTAATCTTTCTTTATGAATCTCAATTTTGTTGAAATTATGGCGTCTTAGAAACCCCCGCAAGCTAGCACCCTCTTTTGTAATCTTTTGAAATTCTTTGCTCAAAGTGACTTCCTGATCCTTCTCTTCCACATCTTTTGTCTTAAAATGTATATAATTTAATTATTTTATTTCATAATTTTACTTTCAGTGTAAGCTGTTTCAGTTATATCAGTAGAAAAATCCTGGTTAATGAACATTTTTAGAGCAATAGAGTTCTTGATAACCCTCTAAGTGCTAGCATGTTTCTTAGGGTTTATATTCAGTAATCTCCTAGTAGCTGTAAGAGGCAGGAAGAATAGCAGGGGTGAAATTCAGTTCCAGGTTGTAGCCAGTTGTAGGTTTCTATTCACAACGTACGTATTTGGCTCAGCTATCTAAATATGGCATACCCCATCTGGCCTTTGGCTGCCACTCCTCAAGTGTGCCTCCTGAGGGACCTGAGACATAGCTGTCAGCTGCATGAAAAAGACTTGGATATTGTAGTGAGTCCAAAATGGCAATAAAAATCTCATTTTAGTCAGTAAATCAAGCCCAGGATGCTATACAAGGGGGCAAAATATGTGCCCAAACAATGCCATTTGACATACGCCTGGGCATTACTTCAGCCCCCACCTGTTCTGTGTCAAGTCTTGTCCAATAATTCTTCAAACATTTGTTGTAAGCATAACTATGAGAGAGGTTAAAATATTAGATCCCGTTTAAGCTCAGTTATATTAAATACTGACTCTTTGTCCCTGGGGCTGGTGCCTACAGTAATTGTTGTTCCTAGTTCCTAGTCGTACTTCTGAGGGATCTGAAGACTGGTAGCTTATTAATACATGTAATCTGTTTTCTTTATATTAATTTCGAATACCTCCAGTGAGAAAAATCTCTATAAACTGTTAAGGTTAAGTAGTCTCTTATCAAATGAAAGCTTAATCACTACGAACCTAAAACTTGTATGACTAGCTGTGTAGTTAGTCATAGGGTTTATGATAATGAAAATACTCATATTTTTCAGCTTAAAGATTTATTGTTTGATTTCTAACATAGATAACTCTCATCAAAGTAATTTCTAACTTTCTGTCCCTGAATACAAACACTATTTATAAAGCCATACATTACATGTAGGAAGTTGTCAAATATTTCCTTGCCAGAGTTCATCTTTTGACTGCATTTGCATTGCAGGATTCAGTTACAAAATTGTTTTGGTAATGTGCACCTCACAAACCCATCCTTATTTTCATTCGTTTTGCCTTAAATTTCCCTTTTCCTTTCCCTTCCATTTCTTTCCCCAGTATTTGCAGTTTCTTTCAGTGATGTAATAGTATTATGGCATGGCAGGCTGTTGGTAAGAGCAAATTTCAAAAAGTATAAGAGAAGGACATGTAGGGCATGTAGTGATAGGACGAGGGGGAATGGCTTCAAACTGGAAGAGGGCAGGTTTAGATTGAACATTAGGAAGAAGTTTTTCACTGTAAGGGTGNAGTTGTTTTCATAATGTGCACCTCACAAACCCATCTTTATTTTCATTCGTTTCACCTTAAATTTCCCTTTTCCTTTCCCTTCCATTTCGCTTTCCCCAGTATGTGTGGTTTCTTTCAGTGATTTAATAGTATCATGGCATGGCAGGGTGTTGGTAAGAGCAAATTTCAAAAAGTATAAGAGAAGGACCCACCTGAGGAGTCAGTTAAAACATTTCATTAGCTCAGTTCTGCACTCTGTGCCTCTATAAACTGTTTTGTAGGATAAAAACAAATCCAAAGTTTGAATCTCTGAAAGCTCTTTTTTATTCCCCTTTCAAAAACTGAAGAAAATGAGAAAAACTGTTTGCCGCTATGTATACCTGAACATTTCTGTTGTATTTTTCCAGCTGTCAAAAATTTCTTCATACAGTTTTGGCCTTCAAGAAATTCCCAAAGCTGATCGCTTGCCCAGCTGTACATTACCATTACTATGTCCTTTCCTGATAGAGATTACTTGTGCACTGATGGAACATAATGTTCTATAACATGACATAAAGAAGTAATAGCATGTAATATAATCCTTGTTATATCTTTAATAATGGGATAAAACTAAATTACAGCATTTGATATTGCTGACTTAATTTCAGATGCTCATCTTTTACTGGAAACCTCATCTATGCCAGAAGTGGTCATTGAGGATCATCAGCAGTGCAACAAAAATATAGAAATTAGAGTTCAATTACATTTTACTGTTAAAACTGAATTTAAGGATTGTAAGCTCATTTGAACAGAATACTGTTATTTTTCACCTTGCAAGTTTAAATATGCATGCATAGTCTTTGATAGATTCTCTCACAGCAAACAGAATACTTGTGTACAATTTACCCTTGAGAATCTCATCAGCCTTTAAATGATTTGGTACATTTCCTGAATGTTACAGCATTGTTTAAAAAGCAATTTTAGATATCATAGGATTAAAAATTACATCACAAGACTTTATATTTGTTTTCCTCCCTGCACACTCCTCATTTGTTATTAATTGTTTGTTTATTGTATTACAGAAATTTATTCAGACTCCAATAATGAAAGGGATCTATTGTGCAAACACTGTACAAATACATACTTAGGAACAGCCACTACTTAAAAGATTTTACTTTAGTAAAGACCAAATAACTGTGCCAGCAGTTATTACTGTTTCTTGATATTTCCGCATAAGACCCTGTTACTTGAGGGTTTTAAGTTCTCCATTGTTTCACTTGGCCTGAAATCCTGCATGCCAAACTTTATGTTCAAAATTTATCTTTTCTGGAAAGCTTCCTTACAGGTAGCTCTGGATCTAACATGGAAGAGGAAAAGGAAAATCAGACATTCTGGCATTAAAAGAAAAGAAAAAATACAGAAATCTTTGGCACTTTGAAATTTTTAAGCCTGGGGGTGAAAAATTGAATTCTTCTTTGGAAAATCTTCTGCCATTTCTTATTGCTCTAAAAGTTGACAACAGTGGCCTCTTCACTAGTGAAAAAATATATTTCAGAATGTGTTTTCAAACTTCCTGCTTCAAGCTACTTTTGCTTGCTGGATTTGATTTCTGTAAAGGCTATATAGCATTTTTTGCTTTTTCTGATGTTCTGAGTAGTTTTGGGGTTGTGTTTGAGAACAAATTGCTTACTAATAATTCAAATGTTAATGCATTATGTAAGTACGGCAGCTTATTTTTTTTTTCTCTTTATGAGAAAGGAATGAATCTAGCAAGACAACAATCCATAGGAAAACATACATATTGAAAATATATTAAAAGGATTTTCAAATTCTTTATCAAGAGCTTAGAAATTCTTGATCAGCACTGTTTAACTTCAAATAACTTCTTATCGGGCAAAGATTATCAGGTTCATAGAAGTTTTTCAAACAGCTGAAACAAGCTGTAAACGAACAGGGAGGACTTCCACTTGATGTCAGAGACCAGGTCCAATTCTTATGGTTTTGCTATCTGCTTAATGATAATCTTAATATTACTTAAATATGTAAGAAAAGGCACTTTCTGACTCTTGGCCTAAAAATGCTTTCTGTGTAATAGCACATCACAGACTATTTTGGATACATGCAATGTGCATTTATCTCTATTTCTGACAAAATTATGATTTCCTGGGAAAGATTTTGTGTATCCTGGTCATGTGTGTTTCAGCTATGACTGAAGTTATACGTACATGTCTTCAGCCCCTTAATATTGTTCATTCTTCTGCTGCAAGACTTTTAGTTCCGTTTCATTTTTTAGCAGAAAGGTAAAGGAGATTGATCTATGCTATAATTTTTAAAGGAGGGAGATACACCAAAAACATATTTAAGGTACTTGCACAGTTTTCAACAAGTTGTTACAGATCCCAATAGTACAAAATGCCAATAAGTGGCGGTTTTATACTTATAAATTTTAGATACTCTTTTATTTTGATTGTGAATTCTATTAAAGAAATCATGTAGCAGATATTTATAAGAAACTATTTCCTGTACCCCTGTTACATCTCACATATTCCTGAAAACTTTTTAATCACCATTTACCATCTTGATATCTATCTTATTTGCATATATACTGGTATCTCTTTTCTGCTTGAGGAAACTGAATGGTTTCAGTGGATTCTAGTTTTTCGTTAATTAACCCTTACACTTCTTAGCCTGAGTTCTTCCCTTTTACTGTTTGACCTTGGTGGGATGTTATAGAATCATAGAATCATAGAATGGTTTATGTTGGAAGGGACCTTAAAGATCACCTAGTTCCAACCCCCCTACCATGGGCAGGAACACCTTCCACTAGACCAGGTTACTCAAAGATCTATCCAACCTGGCCTTGAACACTTCCAGGGATGGGGCATCCACAACTTCCATGGGCAATTTGTTCCAGTGCCTCACCACTCTCATGCATGTCACCAACAAATATGTTAAATGGCACTGGTCCCGGTACTGACACCTGAAGAACACCACTTGTCACTGCTCGCCACTTGGACATAGAGCCGTTGACCACAACACTTTGAGTGCGACCATCCAGCCAGTTCCTTATCCACCGAGCGGTGCATTGGTCAAACCCATGTCTCTCCAATTCAGAGACCAGGATATCATGCGGAATGGTGTCAAATGCTTTGCACAAGTACAGGTAGGTGACATCTGTTGCCCTCCCATTAGCCACCAATGCTGTAATGCCATCGAAGAAGGCCACCATGCCGTTGGAAGCCAATGGGATTCAGTTCTAAAAATACAGCTGATCACAGCAAGACCTGATTTGGAATATAAGAGCTCTTCATCTGTTCTCTTTTCTTGCTTCTTTCTCTCCTTTCTTCTCTCTTCTTTCCTTTTTTTTTTTCTTTTTTTTTTCCCCAGCCTTGCCTTGCCTGGCCTTCCCTCCCCTCTGCCTCTCCCTCTCCCTTTACAATTTTCTAAGGTACTACATGAGTAAAAGATTAAGAAAGAAACTACATAAGTTAAATTCAAATTTGTTATTTTCTTCTGACAATTCTCTCTGAATTCAAAAACCTCTCATAAAAGGAATATCAGGTCTTACAGGTGTATTTGCATTTTATCACTGCTGAATCAGTGAGCTATATTTCAGTGATCACATATGGAAAAGCAAGATCGCAAGTTTCTAACAGAGAAAAACTCAGTGCTTTCTTGTTCCAGAAAAATGGAGGTACTACCAATTAAGAGCTGACATAGTGGACAGAGCTTAGAATCCAGCATAGAAGACAGTTCTTTTTCATGCTACCTATCTGTTATCTGAAACCCCTAGGCAAACACACTATGTTTATGTTTCTGTTTTCTTACCAACTTGGGCAGATTGGCCACTTTCAATGTTTAGGGTAATTTCTGAGGGGGGGGAAAAAAATTATTTTCATGGGAATTTCATTTCTGCCACCTTAAAGCAACAAAACCAGCTGTAGTTTCTTTCTAATATAATTTCTTTCCAGTAACATACCAGTGTGGGGGAAATTAACTTGAAATTAACTTTTTTCTTTATTTATTCCCTTCTCTTGTTTACACCAAGAAGGTTGGTTTTCTTTTGTTTTGTTTTGTTTTGTGGTTTGTTTTTTTTTTT